>JBBPBX010033634.1:0-21869 GCA_038048925.1 Garcialebias charrua
TATTAGTTTAAATATATAATGTTTACTATGCTCCACTGTGGGTAGGATTTGGGTTTGTACAATTAGCAAATCCTTGCATTTTGTTTATATTTATATTTTACAAAACATCACGACTTTCAGTGTTGTAGTAGTTGCACATCAGCTCCAACACATACTTCTGATGCAACACATTGCACAACCTCTTATAGTAAAACATGGCAATTTTGTTTTTAGAAATTAATTCTGAGTCAACAGGAGTTGAGTTGCTCCTGCTTTCTTCCGAAAGGTTCATTCTTTACCTCCTGACTGATACTGCATTATTATTATTATTATTATTATTATTATTATTATTATTATTATTATTATTATTATTATCATTATTGTTATTATTTTAATAATTTTAACTTGGACACTTATCTTGCTGTACTCTTTCTAATTTTGTACGGTCTCTCTTTTTTAAGCTCTAACGACTTCCTTCCTTGTGGAGTTATGATGTTGACAAATGTTAAGCACTTATACACCAGCCCCTTTTTAATTTAACCTGCAGCGGATTCAATTTAAAACTCTACTACACTCATACTGAAAGCAACTTTGTGTTCAGTGTTCTGGTTCATTTCGAGTATGTGGAGAAGTTGGGAAATAAATCATAAACCTTACAGCTGGTGGACCACCGTTTCTCGGTTTGAAGGCTTAAAGTGATCAGAGCAGGTGCTCACAGCTCATTTAACAAACCATGTTAAGGTTGTTTGACTTGAGAAAAGTGAAAGTTACTTCAGTGAGCAGAGTCCTCTGGTAAGTCAAGTTGCAATTAATGTTATTTCAGTGGATTTTGGCTTGAATCTCTATAACGCTGTGTTGTCTGCTCTGTTGAGTGATAAACTGCATCACGAACAAAACAATACATTATATTAAATTAGATTTTTTTTTCAGTCAGTAGTTTGTGCAACTACAAGTAAAGTCTCTGCTTCTTAATTTTCACTGCTGCCATGTAAGGTGGGCGATCATGTAATTATTTGTGTGTTTATTAGCAAAACATCCCACGAAACACTGGACAGTTTTTAATGAAATACTCAGAAAGTAATCATTGGATACACTTCTACAATTTAACTTTTGGAGTCTCTCCAGATCAAGTTGGCCACCTCAGCTAATCAATATTAGTCAACACAAAAATGGCTATAGTTCAGACATTCAGACAAAGTTTGGTGTGAGACTTATTCACGTAATATACTTCATACCTGTTGGCACTAACCATGTTTGTCTGTTAGCAAAATATCTTCTAAACCACAGAATATATTTTAACGAAATCTCAGAAATTGAACATCTATTGAATGTCTACAATTAAATGACTTTTAGGGTCACTGCAGCTCAAGATGGCCACCAAAGCTGATCAAAATAAGCAAACACAAAAATGTCTGTCTTAGTCAATTGTACAGATATTGAGCTGGAATTAAACTTGGTAGTTGCTAGGACTCACCCTATACACAAGATCTCTAGCACATCATTTGAAACCTCACAATATTGCATGAAATTGTACATATCTAAAATCATTTGAGAACAATCTCATCTCTGCTCATCATACAGTGATAAAAAGCAGCAGGTTGACATGCATGCCATCGATGAAAGCTAGTTTTGTTTTGTTCCATTTTAAATCTATATCTGCATTTGTTGCTCTGTGTGGAACCTTGACGTCTGAACCACCTTTCCTGACAGTCAGTTGTAACAGTTCAGTCCACATAAAAAAAAAAAACCTCTTTGTGCGTCGCTGATATTTGACTGCAAGACGAAGCGTCTGTTCTGTGGAGCGCAGGTCAATGTCAGCTATCACATTAAGCAAAGGAGGTGGGACTCAGACCATTACAGTGTCAGCACAGGTCATTTTAAATCCAGATTCACACTGTTCATTTTCTAGACCCCTTCAGTCACCCAGAACAGTCAATAATATACTAATACAGACATTTGAGCATTGCACGTTCACACTGTTTTATAAATAGGTTTCAAAATGTTAAGATATTTTTGATTACTGTCTGGAAACAGAAGAAAAGTTTTCTTGCAAAGTCAAATATCAGCACAATCAACTGCAATCAGTACTTTCCTACCTTTTTTTTTATTACCGGTAGTTCATGTGAAGAATTGTCAGGGAAATATTGTATTTATCTGCAAGAAAGCTAAAGATGGGCATGTGTGGGCGTACGAGTCTGTCATAAAGCAGTAGATAGATGAAACTCCCAGAAAGCAGTCACTGAGTGTACGACTGGATGATTTTTGGAGTCGACTCAATTAGATGGTCGCAGAAACTAACCAAACTTACCAAGCACAAACATGACTATAACTCAGTCAGTTCTGCAGATCTTGAGCTAAAATTTAGTGTGATGGAAGCCGAGAGTCATCCTCAATACACAATCTGAGTGCTACTTTCTGTGCAAAATCCTCATGTAAATACCATTATTTCCGAACTATAAGCCACTATTTTTTCACACACTTTGAACACCACAGCATATACAATGCTGCAGCAATTTTATTTTTTGATGGGCTAATGAGCTTCATGCCACCAAAACATTTAGGTTTGTCACACCAAGGTGCTCACATACCTGCCCAATACACGTCTCTCAGGGGGTAGCAATCAAATGACTTCCTTGTAGACTACCGGTACTGCCTTTATTTTTTTTATCAGCTGTGTTACAGGCACTGTTAAAAAAAAAAAAAAAAAAAAATAATTACTGTATTTGTCGTGTTACCGGTACGTATTTAATTAAAAGTAAAATTTTTTTTTTATTATCTTAATTTGTGGTACAACATGAAAACCCGCAGCTTAAAGACATGGGGTGGATGTGGCTGAGTAGTTAGAGCAGTCGTTAGAGTTGGGGGTTCGATTCCACCAGCAGTGACATGCCAAAGTGTCACTGGGCAAGACACTGAACCCCTAAATGCCTCTGATGTGTGTCCTATGTATGAATGTGACAAAGCTCTGATTATTCTCTGTTTAGATTGTAGTGCTGTATGAATGGGTAAATGAGGGCACAGATTGTGATGTAAAGAGCTTCGGTATGGTGATCAGATAGAAAAGCACTATACAAGTGCAGTCCATTTACAAGTGCAACCTTTTTATGTAAAAATTTCATTTTCTTTAAAAAAAAAAAAAGTCCCTTCCGGCTCTTGGCGAAGCAGGTCGCTTCTCTTTCTGCTCCTCTCCTGCCCTAAAGTTTTCCTCCTACCTGCTTTTGCATTTTTGTCTCGTCTGCAACTCTTCAGCGCTCACGCGAAGCAATTTGGAAACGGATCGATAGAGGCTGTCTCCTCTATCGATAAAATTTTTTCCACGAAGCGCTCCGGACCAGGAGAACCGGCGTGCCCCCTCGACACGCATGCGGTTGGCTACATTATGGACTCGTGGGACGAGTGGAAGTTAATGTGTCTGACCGTTCTTTCAGTCGAGGACGTGGAAGATCTGTGGATAATTGGAATTATGGTAGCAGGTGCTCTGCTTTTTGGCTTAGGCGGAGGGTTCTGCTACTGGAAGCTGAGGAAGACTACCGCGGCGATCAACGCGCTGGCGAAACTTCCTGCTCAACAAGATTCTTTGATCCGGGCTGTGACCTCAATGAACCAGCTGTTGTTCGAGCTGAATCGCACGATGGGAACAGTGGTGGACAGCCGCGGACCTGCAGTGCGTTTTGGGACTCGTTTACAGCCGACCGGGCTACATCAGGGGGCAGACGGGGACCTGTAGCTCGGATTGAATGAAACCTCACATGATTCGGCGATTTGGACCCAGACGGCACCTGGACTTCAAGGCTGCAGTCAGAGTACACTGTAGCCTGCCCTGAAAAATAAATAAAGCAACTAATCTAATCGGGACTCAAGCAACCTTGAAAAAAGGCTGACTGCAAAACTTCTCCTGGAGTCTGAAGCTGTTGGAAAACTGTCCCCCCCCCCCCCCCAGAGGTCTCTGTGTGCATTCAGATGGAGCCGGCTGAGCCCATCTGCAGACTGTGCTTATCTGAAATGATTGCTCACAGACTTATCTCCCTGCTACGCCACCAAAATGCAACATGTCTCTTGTCTTTATCTGTGCTGAGCTGGTAGAGTTTTTTTGACTTTATCATAGAATGTCCTAAGACAAAATGTGATAGATTCTTTTTTGAATACCAATGATTATCCCACTGTACGTTCCTTTTTTTCCATATCTGATTGTCTGGCGGCGCGATTTAATTATTGCTGCGGCTTTCCGTGCGTACGTCCCTCTTAGGATGGTGCGTGCGCCAATAGCACTGTTTTGTACCTCGGTGCAAATATGCCAATAAAGATATATTCTATTCTATCTAAATTTAGCGGGCACAGCTTATAATCAGGTGCACTCAATAGTCCAGAAATTACAGTAATTTGCCAAATCTGTTGGAGTCAACCCTGTTTGCCTATTAAAATGTATCTAGTAAACAACTTGACTTAATTTAATAAAACTTTTCACAAAGGATAATTGAAAATACTTCTACATCTGACTAACTTTTTGTGTCAATAAAAACGACCTTAACCAATATATACAAATAACTTTCTCAATCAATTTGAGATCTTACATGCATGAGATTGTGCACAATGTTAATTTCTAGGATTAACCAGAACAGCTCATTTCTCAACCTAAGCTGATAGTTTAAAACTGACAAGAGAGGTGACAGTCAGTGTGCATTTTCCATCCAAAAAAGATCTGATCATCCTTAACCCTGACGCCAACTGCTTGTTTGTGTTTTTTGTCTAAGTCCCGACAGCCCCAAACGAGCTTGTGCTTATCCTCACCCAAAATACCCCAAACAAAATAAAACAGATTATCAGTCTGTTCACTTATCTGCAAATCAACCCAAATATAATTTAGCGTGATTTTAACTTACAGAGGAAAAGGGGAGGGAAAAAAAGAGTTCTCTCTCTTAAGAGAACAAAATCATTTTGTTCTTGGACACCTATTAGCTGTGGATAGGATATTTTTTTCTTGAAAATATGATAAAATCTGAAAGTTAAAAGATTGCATGATCCCAAACATGTCTTCTATTTATTGTCAACTTGTAAGCATCAATAGATGACTGAGACTGCACTCAGAATCTCGCAAAGAAATAAATGGTTTAAAGGTCAAAATCTTGGGGGTTCTATATACATATATATATAAAAAAAAAGCATGACAAACAGCAAACTGGATACAATGGTTTCAGCCCTCACTAGAGTTGCATTCGGGCCTAAAAAAATCCAGCCCGGCTCGAGCCCATAGTTTTTTTTCCGAGCCCCATGCAGACCCATGCATTTATTCAACCTATATTTATACAGACCCAATGGATTAACTGTAATTAGCGGGCCGAACCCAAAAAAAAACAAAAAAATCCAACACTTTTAAGTTAAACTCTTACTGCTTTTGTAAGCAAATCAGTTTGACATGATAGTTTTAAAAACGTAACGAAGGACAACATAAGATTTATTTTTATTAACAAGTCACCAAATGGATATTAACATACGAATAGCCAAAACTTTCACTAGAGCGGTTTGCAGCCGAGTGTGATGCGGCCGGGATGAGGATCAGTTCCTCCAAATCCGAGGCCATGGTCTTGAGCCGGAAAAGGGTAGCATGCCCTCTCCGGGTCGGGGAGGAGGTCCTGCCCCAAGTGGAGGAGTTTAAGTATCTCGGGGTCTTGTTCACGAATGAGGGAAAACTGGAGCGTGAGATCGATAGGCGGATAGGTGCAGCGTCCGCAGTGAAGCGGGCGCTGTACCGGTCTGTCGTGGTGAAGAGAGAGCTGAGTCAAAAGGCAAAGCTCTCAATTTACCGATCGATCTACGTTCCCACCCTCATCTATGGTCATGAGCTTTGGGTTGTGACCGAAAGAACGAGATCTCGGATACAAGCGGCTGAAATGAGTTTTCTCCGCAGGGTGTCTGGACTCTCCCTTAGAGATAGGGTGAGAAGCTCAGTCATCCGGGAGGGACTCGGAGTAGAGCCGCTGCTTCTCCACATCGAGAGGAGCCAGTTGAGGTGGCTCGGGCATCTGGTTAGGATGCCTCCTGGACGCCTCCCTGGTGAGGTGTTCCGGGCATGTCCCACCGGGAGGAGACCCAGAGGAAGACCCAGGACACGCTGGAGGGACTATGTTTCTCGGCTGGCCTGGGAACGCCTTGGGATTCCCCCGGAGGAGCTGCTCCAAGTGGCTGGGGAGAGGGAAGTCTGGGCCTCCCTACTTAGGCTGCTACCCCCGCGACCCGACCCCGGATAAGCGGAAGAAGATGGATGGATGGATGGATGGATAGCCAAAAAAAATCAACTCTAAAGATAGGCTATTATACAGACGAACAAAACTATTTTAGAGCAAAATTATGTGGAAAAATATAGAACAAAGCTATTTTAATTTAGATATTAAAAAAAGCTGCGCAAAATTAAGTTGAGTCATGCTGTCGCTGATGATGGCATGATTTAACTTACACCTGCACTAAACCACTGGATAAATCTGGTGTGTGCATAAAAATAAATTGAAAAGGCACAATTATGCTTTTGTTAATACTTTAATAAACAAAATATAATAACAAATAACAGCCATAGCAGCTACAGAGGATGGATGGATGGATGGATGGATGGATGGATGGAGGACTAAAAGAACAACAGAAGTCCAAAACTAATATTGCACAGTTTTGAATTGCAACAATAACAGGAGTGATAAAGAACAATAAAAATGATCAAAAATATATTAATATGAGGCAGCACGGTGGCACAACTGGTAGAGCTGCTGCCTCCCAGCGAGAAGGTTGCCGGTTCAAATCCCGGTCTGGGGGCCTTTCTGGGTGGAGTTTGCATGTTCTCTCAGTGCATGCGTGGGTTTCCTCTGGGTACTCCTGTTTCCTCCCACAGACCAAAAACATGCATGTTAGGTTGATTGATGACTCTAAATTGTCTCTTGGTGTGAGTGAGAGAGTGAATGGTTGTTTGTCTCGTTTGTCTCCCACTGTGATTGCTGGACATGGGCACCGGTGACCCCCGTGACCCAAAATGGAAGAAGCGGGTAAAAGATAATGGATGGATGGATGGATGGATGGATGGATGGATGGATATTAATATGAATTACACCAACATGAACAAAATAAAAAGTGCATATACAACTGGCTCAGTTTGCACCAGGTCGTAGGCAGTCATATAATCAGCCACACAGCCTCATTTCTTCGACTATGAACCTGCGACATAAAGCTGGAATTGAACCCCAAGTTGCCTAAATACAAAATTATAAAAATATTTAAAAATCTGTGAAGAAATTATTGTGTTCTACTTACTTTGTACATGATTTTACATGTTGTCATGTAAGAACAATATTGCGTCCACTGTAGCAGGTTTTAGAGCAGTCCTCCGCTGGTCTATGGTGCGGCCAACTGCACTGAAAACAGCTCGCTGCTGCTGCTGCTGCTGCTGCTTGCTGGGATGCAGAGCACAGATCTTGCCAACTTGGCCAGTTTTGGGTGTACGTTTGAGTTTAGTTTCCAAAATCCCAGCAAATCTCACTCATTGACCATAGCATGCTTTTGAGTGATGTACAGTGTACTCTCTGGCTCATCCACTGTGTTCTCCCACTCTGCAAAAGCACTTGCTCTTCTCTGTTTGGATGGTGGTGGTGAGTGTGCACCTGACACACATCAGCAGATGTCATCATTTTAAGTTTGTTAAAATTAGGCCACAGGAAAAATGCAGCTCTGTGGAAGTCGTGGATGATATTGATAATGATATTGCGCTCCAGTACTTCAGCATGTCTGTGGCGCACAAACCCCTGCATGTGGGGAGTCTGTGTGTGAGGACTGTGTTGCTTCAATTTCTCATTACAGAGGCAAACAAGGTTGATAGTAGGATATTTGTCACCCTCCAGTTCTCTCTGCACAGTAAAATGGTTCTAGAAATGTGACTAAGAAGCCCAACATGTCCGGGGAGACGTTGTCCATGCACGGCTGCTCCCTGCAAACCTCTCCTCACAGCTCCTTGAAGACGCCTTGCACTGACTTGAGACATTGCTGAATCTTGTCTCGTCCATCTGGAGTACAGTCTTTGATAGCTGCGCAGATAGTCCAGATTGTTTTATATGTCGCACAAAAGCTTTGGCGGCCGCAATGGTCTTACCTATTTCTGAAGCATTTTTGGCATGTGCATCAGGGTCCAGAATCCAGACATCAGACTTTGCACCGTTCTGGCTTTGAAGGGTGAGTTCTCCCATTTTTAGCTTTTCTTTTATACTTTTTTGCTCCATTATGTCACTTATTGTGTGCGGGTCAAGTGCTAATCCTCATCCATCCATCCATCCATCTTCTTCCGCTTATCCGGGGTCGGGTCGCGGGGGTAGCAGCCTAAGTAGGGAGGCCCAGACTTCCCTCTCCCCAGCCACTTGGAGCAGTTCCTCCGGGGGAATCCCAAGGCGTTCCCAGGCCAGCCGAGAAACATAGTCCCTCCAGCGCGTCCTGGGTCTTCCTCTGGGTCTCCTCCCGGTGGGACGTGCCCGGAACACCTCACCAGGGAGGCGTCCAGGAGGCATCCTAACCAGATGCCCGAGCCACCTCAACTGGCTCCTCTCGATGTGGAGAAGCAGCGGCTCTACTCCGAGTCCCTCCCGGATGACTGAGCTTCTCACCCTATCTCTAAGGGAGAGTCCAGCCACCCTGCGGAGAAAACTCATTTCAGCCGCTTGTATCCGAGATCTTGTTCTTTCGGTCATAACCCAAAGCTCATGACCATAGATGAGGGTGGGAACGTAGATCGATCGGTAAATTGAGAGCTTTGCCTTTTGACTCAGCTCTCTCTTCACCACGACAGACCGGTACAGCGCCCGCTTCACTGCGGACGCTGCACCTATCCGCCTATCGATCTCACGCTCCAGTTTTCCCTCATTCGTGAACAAGATCCCGAGATACTTAAACTCCTCCACTTGGGGCAGGACCTCCTCCCCGACCCGGAGAGGGCATGCTACCCTTTTCCGGCTCAAGACCATGGCCTCGGATTTGGAGGAACTGATCCTCATCCCGGCCGCATCACACTCGGCTGCAAACCGCTCCAGTGAAAGTTGTAAATCACGAACTGATGAAGCCAGTAGGACCACATCATCTGCAAAAAACAGAGAAGCGATTCTAAGGTCACCAAAACGGATCCTCTCAACACCTTGGCTGCGCCTAGAAATTCTGTCCATAAAAGTTATGAACAGAATCGGTGACAAAGGGCAACCTTGGCGGAGTCCAACTCTCACCGGAAACGAGCCTGACTTACTGCCGGCAATGCGGACCAAGCTCTGACACCGGTCGTACAGGGACCTAACAGCCCTTATCAAAGGGCCTGGTACCCCATACTCCCGGAGTACCCCCCACAGAACCCCCCGAGGGACGCGGTCGAATGCCTTCTCCAAGTCCACAAAACACATGTAAACTGGTTGGGCAAACTCCCACGCACCCTCCAGGACCCTGCTGAGGGTGTAGAGCTGGTCCAGTGTTCCACGACCAGGACGAAAACCACACTGCTCCTCCTGAATCCGAGGTTCGACTATCCGACGGACCCTCCTCTCCAGAACCCCTGAATAGACCTTACCAGGGAGGCTTAAGAGTGTGATCCCCCTATAGTTGGAACACACCCTACGGTCCCCCTTTTTAAATAGGGGAACCACCACCCCAGTCTGCCAATCCAAGGGAACTGCCCCCGATGTCCACGCGATATTGCAGAGTCGCGTAAGCCAACACAACCCTACAACATCCAGAGCCCTAAGGAACTCCGGGCGAATCTCATCCACCCCCGGAGCCTTGCCACCGCGGAGCTTTTTAACCACCTCGGCGACCTCAGCACCAGAGATCGGAGAACCCGACCCAAAGTCCCCAGGCTCTGCTTCCTCAGTGGAAGACGTGCCAGTAGGATTGAGGAGGTCTTCGAAGTATTCCGCCCACCGACTCACAACATCCCGAGTTGAGGTCAGCAGCACGCCACCTCCACCATAAATGGTGTTGGTCTCGTACCTCTTTCCCCCCCTGAGACGCCGGATGGTGGACCAGAATCGCCTCGAAGCCGTACGGAAGTCATTCTCCATGGCCTCTCCGAACTCCTCCCACGCCCGAGTTTTTGCCTCAGCAACCACCCGAGCCGCATGCCGCTTGGACTGCCGGTACCTATCAGCTGCTTCCGGGGTCCCACAAGCCAAAAAGGCCCAATAGGACTCCTTCTTCAGCCTGACAGCATCCCTCACTGCCGGTGTCCACCACCGGGTTCGAGGGTTGCCACCTCGACAGGCACCAACAACCTTGCGGCCACAGCTCCGATAAGCTGCCTCGACAATAGAGGCGCGGAACACGGCCCACTCGGACTCCATGTCCCCCGCCTCCCTCGGAACGTGTTCAAAGCTCTCCCGGAGGTGGGAGTTAAAGCTCCGTCTTACGGGAGACTCTGCCAGACGTTCCCAGCAGACCCTCACGATACGTTTGGGTCTGCCAGGTCTGACCGGCATCCTCCCCCACCATCGGAGCAAACTCACCACCAGGTAGTGGTCAGTAGACAGCTCCGCCCCTCTCCTCACCCGAGTGTCCAAGACATGCGGCCGCAGATCAGATGAGACGACAACAAAGTCGATCATCGAACTGCGACCTAGGGTGTCCTGGTGCCAAGAGCACATATGGACACCCTTATGCTTAAACATGGTGTTCGTTATGGACAATCCATGACGAGCACAGAAGTCCAATAACAGAACACCACTCTGGTTCAGATCAGGGGGGCCGTTCCTCCCAACCACACCCCTCCAGGTCTCACTGTCATTGCCCACGTGAGCGTTGAAGTCCCCCAGTAGAACAAGGGAGTCCCCAGGAGGCGCACTCTCCAATACCCCCTCCAAGGACTCCAAAAAGGGTGGGTAGTCTGAGCTGCCGTTTGGTGCATAGGCACAAACAACAGTCAGAGCCCGTCCCCCCACACGTAGGCGAAGGGAGGCTACCCTCTCGTTCACCGGGGTGAACCCCAACGTACAGGCACCAAGATGGGGGGCAACCAGTATGCCCACTCCTGCTCGGCGCCTCTCACCAGGGGCAACTCCAGAGTGGAAGAGTGTCCAACCCCTCTCAAGGAAACTGGTTCCAGAGCCAGAGCCATGCGTTGAGGTGAGTCCGACTATTTCTAGTCGGAACCTCTCAACCTCACACACTAGCTCAGGCTCCTTCCCCACCAGAGAGGTGACATTCCATGTCCCAATGGCCAGCTTCTGTAGCCGAGGATCAGACCGCCAGGGTCCCCGCCCTCGGCCGCCACCCATCTCACATTGCACCCGACCCCTTTGGCCCCTCCCACAGGTGGTGAGCCCATGGGAAGGGGGACCCACGTCTCCTCTTCGGGCTGTGCCCGGCCGGGCTCCATGGGTAAAAGCCCGGCCACCAGGCGCTCGCCAGCGTGCCCCACCTCCGGGCCTGGCTCCAGAGTGGGGCCCCGGTGACCCGCGTCCGGGCGAGGGAAAACTTAGTCCATTAATTGTACTCATCATAGGGGTTTTTGGGCTGCACTTTGTCTGATCCCTCACCTAGGACCTGTCTGCCTTGCTAATCCTCAGATGTGTCATAAGAGGAGCAAAGCCGGGTGGGCGGGGCCATGCGTAATTGCTGCGCAATGCATCGCCAGTGCTAATCTCTTTTCTGATTAACTTCCACCCTCTATATTATTTATTTCCATTCCTCATCAATAAACTTACTGCCTCCTCCTCCAAGTAGATTTACACAATGTTATATAGTGCATTCTTATTTAGTTTTATTTGTGCTGTATGATTCATAAAGCCGCATCAAAGCCCGAGACTGGCCTGGCCCTAATCCGGGTCAGTCCGGGCAGGGTTAGAAATGACAGTTCTAACTTTCACCTGGCTCATTCTTTATCCGTATCTTCACAGGTGCAGCCAAGTGAGACATTCAGAATGAACAAGTTATTTTGCTACACAATGACTCATTCTCTGCAACCCCTAGAGACACAGCGAGGTGTAGCAATGGGCTTTTCAAGCATCCAACTTGTCTCTGAAACGTTCTGCAGCACTTCAGTCAGACTGATATTGGTCAATCCTGGACATCTTGTCCACATTCAAGGTCTGCCATGGTCCTAAAGACATTCTTTGGAGGGTTTCCTTTGTACCATACCTGGGAGAGTGCCCACTACCTTCAGGGAATGCACATTGATGCTAGTAAGAAATTCAGGAAACAAAAAGTATAAAAACTTTTTTCTTGTTCCTTGTATCTTTTAAATCCACATCTGCCATTTCATTTTTGAACCTCATAGAAACAGATGGCTTCATCACCATCTCATTAACTCTCCCAGCTGAAATTCACTTACGATACGAGAGACTTATTAGCAGGAAAAAAATGCACGTTTTTTCAGCTGGTGATGGCTGGAACAGAAGAAGCAACCACTGAATTGTATTGTATGTGAAGTCAAACAGAAAGCAGTCATTATGGGAAGAAGTTGAACTCCAGCACACTAGCTTCCATCTTCCTCTGAGATTCACATTTTAATCCACTTACTTTGTATTTAACTGCATTATTAGCATGAAAGAAATACACTCTTGGGGTGTGTGAACAAATGGTGGTCAGGCAGCATTTTACTTTTCAGTTTAATCCCACCACAACACCTAAAACCCCATCAATAAACCACCATTGTACCTCCCAGAGAGGAGGAAGTGTGTATTATTGTGGGAATATGGCAAGCCAGGGTTGATTTAAAGGACTATATGCATTTTGGACACAATTTTGGCTCAAAGTCAAGATTGTTGTGGGTGCACCCAGGCTGCCATTTGTCTCCTCTTGTTTTTGGTGTTTAAAGCTACTTGTTTTGAGAGGAGTGTGTCTGGTTTGGGAATCTCAGAGTCTTGTGATTCTGTTCGTGCTTTCAAGCCATGACTTCCAGCCTGCACTGAGGTGGTTTGCAGCTGAGTATGAAATGGCTGGGATAGGAGCCAGCTCCTGTCCCAGAGGAAACCCCAGAACAGGCATAACTCAGGGACTAATACTGTCCAAATCCTTATTTAAAAAAAAAAAAAAAAAACTTCAGTTAATCCAAAAATGCTGCTGCCAGAGTCTTGACAGGAGTTGGTAGGAGAGATCACATCTCTCCAGTTTGTGCTTTTCTCCATTGGCTCCCTATCAAATTCAGAATATAATTCAAAATCTTACTTCGAACCTGCAAAGTTTTCAACAATTTCACTCCATCTTATATTACAGATCTTATTGTTCCATATTTTCTTAACAGAGCATTTCACTCTCAGACTGCAGGTTTACGTGTGTTCCTATAGTTTCCAAAAACAGGTTCCTAGTTTCCAAAAACAAAAACGTGTTCCTAGTTTCCAAAAACAGAATGGGAGGAAGATCTTTCATCTATCAGGCTCCTCTCTTGTGGAACCAACTTAAGACTTTCCTTTTTGATAAATCCTATAGTTAGGGTTGGCTTGAGTTTCCTGAGCTGTCCCTTAGTTATGCTGCTATAGGCTTATGCTACGTTCACACCGAACGCGTTTTGAACGGCCAAAAAGCGCAAAACGCCTCAAGGTGGACGCACTGGTGTTCAGACCGGAATGAGAAGCAGCAGCGGCGGTGGCAGCGGGGTGTGGGAGGAGTTTACAATTCAAAACTTACCCGATATCCCGACTTCCTCACTGACACTCCGCCAGGCAAGGACTGGATGGAAACACACAGCAACGGTGAGTTTCTCCTCCATACTTGAACACGAATTTGCGGGTTGTTTCTGTGTCTCACAAACAATACGTCACACTTGCGCAACATCCGTCCCCTCGTTACCGCGTCACATAGCTGTGAACTCTCCCTGATTGGTTGTCAAGACGCGTTGAGCGGCGAAAGTTCAGATTGTTCAAGTCGAGCGGCGGCGGCTGCCGCGGGCACCGCATGCACGGAAAACGCTCTGCCGCCCCTTCCGCGCCGCTCCAAACGGACGTGACGCGACGCACGACCCCTAGAGGCGCGTCCCCCATTGACTTTGCATGTAAACCGGCCGCTCCTGCAGCTCAAAACGCGTTCGGTGTGAACGTACCATTAGACTGCTGGAGGACAAACTGACCAGGTTTTTTTCACTCTGCTACTGTCTTTACTCTGCTCAACCTGTTTTGTATATATATATATATATAGCCAAACTGAATTGTTGAGAATTGGAGCGAATTTGCCACAGGGCACAGCTGAAATCAGTAACAAACTCAAATCTACGCTCGGCAGGATGCAGCTTTTAAAATCATCCTGGAAGCTACAGCGGAGGTGCGCCGGCTCACGCTCAGCAAAATGGATTTGCTTCGTCTGAGAGTGACAATGTCGGAGGAAATGAAGAAGTGCTCTGTGCTTTGCCTCACGGAAATGTGGATTTCTAAGGAAACGCTTAACTCTGTGTATGAACTAGATGACAGACTCTTTTTTTAGAGCGGATCGTTGCACAGAGACTACGGGAAAAACACGAGGCGGTGGTGTTTTTGTGTACGTGAGTACGGATTGGTGTAAAAATTGTGCTGTTATAAAAAGCCTTTGCACAACTGCTGTGGAGCTGATCACAGTGAGGTGTCGCCCCCATTATCTACCCCACGACTATTCAGTGATCCTTATCACATTAATGTACATAGCTCCTGATGGTAATGCTAAAGTCGCCCTGGAAGAAATTCATGACTTAATCAGCTCGCTGCATTGTAAATATCCAGAGGGGCTCTGCATTGTTTTAGGTGACTTCAATCACGTGAATTTAAAGGACTCTTTCCCAACCTTCAATCAACACGTATCCATAGCAACACGAGGAAGTAACACGCTCGATTAAGTCTACACAAATGTGAGAGGCGTGTACACAGCGAAGCCACGTCCACTGCTCGGGGCTTCTGACCATTTATCCCTCCTCATGGTCCCAGTATAAAGTTTTCTCCGCAGGGTGTCTGGACTCTCCCTTAGAGATAGGGTGAGAAGCTCAGTCATCCGGGAGGGACTCGGAGTAGAGCCGTTGCTTCTCCACATCGAGAGGAGCCAGTTGAGGTGGCTCGGGCATCTGGTTAGGATGCCTCCTGGACGCCTCCCTGGTGAGGTGTTCCGGGCATGTCCCACCGGGAGGAGACCCAGAGGAAGACCCAGGACACGTTGGAGGGACTATGTTTCTCGGCTGGCCTGGGAACGCCTTGGGATTCCCTCAGAGGAGCTGCTTCAAGTGGCTGGGGAGAGGGTAGTCTGGGCCTCCCTAGGTTGCTACCCTCGCAACCCGACCCCGGATAAGCGCACAAAAATGGATGGATGGATGGATGGATGGTCCCAGTACAACTCCCCCCACTGAGGCGCTCCAAGCCAGAACAAAGGGAAGTCAAATTTTGGCTCCAGGACAGCACCCCCATGCTGAGAGACTACTTTGAAAAAACTGATTGGTCTGTTTTCAGGGAGGATGCTGCTGATGGAAGCTCAGTGGATCTGGAACTATATGCTTTGTCAGTACTGGGTTATATTGGTACATGCTCTGAAAATGTATCCATAAAAAATATGTTAAATATTATCCCAACACAAAACCCTGGCTAAACAAAGAGGTTCGCACCCTGCTGGCAGTCAGGAACACTGCCTTCAAGTCTGGAGACTCAAAGGAGCTGAGAAAGACCAGGAAAGAGCTAGCCTGGCCCTCGCCTTCCTGCACAGCTCCGCTCAATTCTCATTTCCCTTCACTGCTCAGTCTGGGACTTCTCCCATAGACAACGATTTCTCCGGCTGATTTTTGACCGGACCAATCAGAGAACAGAAGGGGCGGAGTTTTTGGCCCCTAACCCACGCCCCCACCTGTCCCAGCGCGTAGCCAGCGAGCATTCGCATGTTCTCATTCAAAGCGATGCAAAGCGATGCAGGACTGTTTTATATGTGACACAAATGTATTAATTTCCCCTTCTTAATCCCTTATCTGGAGTTTTCTTTTGTTTTTTTGGCCAAAAGTCAAGTGATCGCTCCCTCCTCCCTCCTCCTCCTCCTCTCCCTCCGCTGATGAGGAAATGCCTCAGGTTGTCACGAGAGAATTAAACTCGGGTTTTACGTTGCTGCCCGAGTCCCATCAGATTTTCTGGTCTTCTGGTGTGCTGGACCAGCGATCCATGGTTTTATTTTAATTTTTTAGAACGTTTTATTAACATATAAACACAGAATATGCAGCGGCAGGCTGCAGCGAGAGAAAATGCTGCAGGAGGCGGAGCACATGTCAAGTTCAACAGACCACGGGGGAGCAGCCATATATGGCTCTGAGGGGAGGGAGCAGAATGCTTTTCCCTGTTCAAAATTTTTCTAAGATCCAATGGTTTTGTTCCTCAGCAGAGGCCACGCCTCCAGCAAGAATCGGTTCTCTATGGAGAAAGTCTAGACCCTAGTACGAAGCAAAGTGAAGGACAAGGGTCTGGTTTTAACCAGGCTAGGAAAGAGCTGGTTGCTGGCATAAAGAGGGCCAAGGCCACATATGCACAGAGGATCTACGGTCAGTTCACCTCACAAGACCCACGGAGCATGTGGAGGGACATCAAATGCTTAACAGATTACAAAGGCAGGAGCAAACAACGCCCCAGAGACCCATCTCTGCCTGATGCCCTCAACAAGTTTTATGCACGCTTTGAAGACCCAAATAGGCCACCCAGCGCCAGACTTACCTCACCACCAGATGATGTGCACCTCAGCGTGACCGCAGCAGAAGTGAGAGGTAGTCTCAGAAGGATCAACCCTCACAAAGCAACTGGACCGGACAACATCCCCGGGAAAGTTCTGAAGGAATGTGTAGATCAGCTGTGCGATATGCTGGCTGACATCTTTAACACCTCACTTGCAATGGAGACAGTTCCCACCTGCCTGAAGACTGCTGCCACCATCATCCCAGTCCCAAAATCCTCCACAGTGACTGGTCTGAATGACTATCGGCCAGTGGCCCTTACCCCGATAGTCGCAAAATGCTTTGAGAAACTGGTCATGACCCACATCAAGACAACCGTCAACATCAACGAGGACCCTCATCAGTATGCGTACCGCGAGAACCGATCAACAGAGGACGCCATCTCTTCTGTGGTCCACACTGCTCTCACCCACCTGGATCAGAAGGACTCCTACGTCCGTATGCTCTTTGTGGACTTCACATCTGCCTTCAACACCATGATCCCCCAAACTCTGATGGACAAACTATCCACACTTGGACTAAGCCCCTCCGTTTGTAACTGGGTACTAGACTTCTTAACAAACAGACCACAGTCCGTGAAGATCCACAACTTCTCCTCCTCCACCATTACCCTCAGCACTGGCTCTCCTCAAGGATGTGTGTTGAGCCCTCTCCTGTTCACTCTGCTCACATATGATTGTACAGCCACCCATCCAGGCTGTCATATTGTTAAGTTTGCAGATGATACAGCGGTGGTGGGATGCATCACAAACAATGATGAGTCCAGCTACAGGGAGGAGGTGGAACACCTGGAGAGCTGGTGCAAGGAATAACCTTCACATGAATGTGAAGAAGACAAAGGAGATGATTGTGGACTTCAGAAGGAACAAACACACCCACACCCCACTGAACATAGTGGATCTGGTGGAAGTGGTCTCCAGCTACAAATACTTGGGTGTACACATGAATGATAACCTCAGCTGGACCAACAACACCACCAGCCTGATCAAGAAAGGTCATCAGAGACTCTACTTCCTCAGACGGCTGAGACGAGCTGGTCTGAGTAGCCCAGTCCTCACCTCCTTCTACAGGTGTGCAGTGGAGAGCATCCTGTGCTCCAGCATCAACGTGTGGCATGGAGGCTGCACAGTTGCAGAAAGAAAAGCTTTGCAGAGAGTGGTGAAGGCTGCACAGAAGTCTGTTGGAGTCAGTCTCCCCACCATCACAGACATTTACACCTCCAGATGCAGGAAAAGAGCCACCTGCATCATGAAAGACCCCACTCACCCAGCACACACACTCTTTGCCCCACTCCCCTCAGGACGGAGGTTGAGGAGCATCAAATGTAGAACCACTAGACTGAGGAACAGCTTCTACCCTGAGGCTGTTAGACTCATGAATAAATAAATAATAAGAATAATCACTGCAAAATATCACATCATGCTGATGCTGATCTGTTTTCTTGTTGCTGTGTTCATCTGTGACCATCTGCTCATACAGACTCGTGTTCGTGCTGCTGTTTATAATGATGTTTTTCTATTACATTAGGGCTTAGTGTATTTCTAGTTGATGTTTTTCTTAGTTAATCCTAGATGTTATTACTGTTTTTCTCTTGCATTTTGTTGTTGGATGTAACTGGGACCCTATGTACATAATCTTGTTTCATCACATGTACCACATGCGGTGCAAATGACAATAAAGACTCTCTGACTCTCTCTGACTCTGACTCCATTTCACATAAAGAGAGCTAGCTCCCTTTATGTGAACGGAGCCTGCTAGGGAGGAGGGAGACAATTCAACTCACTCCTTAACTGTGCTAGGATAGGCTAAGTGCTTGGTAACTGTACAGTACTGTACATTTATTTATTTATTATAATATGTATATATATATATATATATATATATTTTTTTTTTTAATGAGATACGTGACGTAAGTCCGAAACATTGTAAGTCGGGGAGGTCGTAAGTCGAGGACTACCTGTATATGTATTGTAATGATGCCAACACTGCAGACGGAGTCCAGCCAAACAGAGTTTATTAGAAACAGGGAAGAACTGTTATCACTGAGGCTACAGCTCACGCCTCAAAAGAAAACACGGTACACACACGAACGAACTCACCGCTAACTGAAATTAACTGACTGCTAACACACCGCTAGCTGACCGCTCTTCTTCGTCTCCTCCTTTCCCGGTCACTCACCCCCTGCTCCTACCCCTCCCCTACCCACACGACCAGTCCAACACATGAGGGCGGGGGTCAACAGAATCACAACAACTCAACAGAACACAGTACAACTCAACAAATACACAGAAACACTTGGACCCCAAAGCAGAACCAAACACAAGGTCATTACACTACCTCCCTACTACAGAGTCCCTCTCCCACAAGGGGACAAACAAAGTCATCAAACCGTCTTGGGGCCCTCCTCGTCCGCTACGGGCGAGCTCCCATCGGCGTTCCAGATTCTGCGGCTGGGACAACATTCGACGGCAGTGATAAGGCTTCTGGGGAGGTTGACGGACATACCCGAGACCCTGACCATTGGCCCTCCGGGTCTGAGGTGCAGACCTGCCTTGATAGGGGGCCAACCTGTCCCTGTGCAGAGCTACTCCTCCTGTTCTAGGGCATCTGATCTCTGTAGACCACCTCCCCCAGGCGCTCCAACACTCTGCAGGGCCCCACCCACTGACTGTCCAGCTTCAGGCACCTCCCCTTCTTCCTACAGGGGTTTAACACCCAGACCAGTTCCACTCGAGTAAAATGTCAGCCCTTCGCTCTTACATCATAGTTCCATTTCTGGTGCATGCCTGCTTGCTCCTGTTTCCTCCGGGCAAATCCATAGGCTGTCTCTGACCTGTCCTGAAGTATCCGGACATACTCTGGGCTGGATGGAACATCAGGCACATCCGACGGGCGCCCGAAGGACAGTTTGGCTTATGTGCGCAGCTCCCTCTCCAACATGAGGAGCAATGGACTGCATGCCGTGGAGTCCTGTACAGTTAAGCGGCATGCCATTAGCACCAGTGGCAGGTGTTCATCCCAGTCCCGCTGATGCTCTGCTGTAAGGATGGCCAGTTGCTACCCCAGGGTGCGGTGGAGCCTTTCCAATAGACTGTCGCTCTGGGGATGTAATGGTGTCATTCTCGTTTTGCCAAGGTGGTTGCACATGA
Source organism: Garcialebias charrua (assembly GCA_038048925.1). Taxonomy (NCBI): domain Eukaryota; kingdom Metazoa; phylum Chordata; class Actinopteri; order Cyprinodontiformes; family Rivulidae; genus Garcialebias; species Garcialebias charrua. The sequence goes on from JBBPBX010033634.1 coordinate 19,777, forward strand.
CAGAAAACACCTGTGACTCAAAATTCCTCCTCTGGTCACTATGAATACTAGGCATGTAATGGTTGTAGTGGGTGTACCGAACCGTTTCGGTACAACACGTTCGGTTCGGTCCACCTCCGTACCGTTTCGGTTATTTTTTCACTCATTAAACGTTAATATATGCACCGTGGAACAAAATTTCCTGGGCGCGTTTCAGCACGGAGCTATTATCGCGTAGCACGCGCAGCATTATTAGCCATTAGCTGCTCGCTCCGGTCTCCTGTTTGGGAACGTTATGGCTTTCTTGTTAAGACGAGCGCACATTCAAAGCTGTGTTTGTGGACGTTGTTTCATGAAGACTCTGCAGCAGCTGCGTGACGCAGCTCTCTGCAGCAGCAACACGTCTAACGTGAACGCGCTGGAAACTACGTCATCGGAATGTGAACGAAGAAACAGCAGCTGTTGCAGAAACACCGCTAAAAGCAGCTGCATTTAAACAACTTTTATCAGGTAAATCAAAGCGGTCCAGAGCAATAACACAAACTGTATGAGTTTTTAAAGATCTGACACAACGCCCCCACCCATAGACGCTCCTTTGTCAAAATCAAACACACACCAGTCCAAAGAAATTATACAAATAAACCGGACTTTACAAAGTTTAATCACCTCAGCTAAAAATAACCATGACTGTTTTGATTTTGTGCTTTCCTTCGCTGAGAAGTTCATGTTATCTCAACCCGGTCTGACCCAGCTCCCTGAATATGAAATTTTTTTACTCAGAATAAGGACTCTAAAATTATCCACCTCTGAGCCAGTTCTTTCATCAACCCCAGTTGTCCCCAGCCTATGTTCTGAACCAGTCCCTTTTACGAAAACTACTGTTAACACAGTCAGGCAGCAGCCTGCAGCAACCACCAGTTTTCTGCTTACAGAACCTACAACAGCAGCAGTCTCAGATCCAGTAACTAAAACAGCTTCAGCTCCAATGACTGCAACTGTACCTTCGGCTCCAGAACCATCAGCAGCAGCAAGCCCTGAAGCTGCAGACCTTCCAGTTCCTATAGAGTCCTACTCTGAGGGGGTCCGGGTAGATGCCCCTCACTTCACCTGTACCATGGAAGGTCCTGAGTCCAGGAGAGGTTCCTGGTCAGGTGGTTCTGGACCGCGCCGTCGCCGCCGTGGCAGAGATTGCTCTTCGGCTGCTGCAATCTCCTCGCCCGGCTCGTCGGCTCCTGATTCTTTGGCTGCCTTGTCTCTGGCTCCAGAGGGCGCTACCCTGTCTCTGGCTCCAGAGGGCGCTGCCCTGTCTCTGGCTCCAGAGGGCGCTGCCCTGTCTCTGGCTCCAGAGCGTGCTACCGCCTTGCCTCCGGCTCCAGAGGGCGCTGCCGCCTTGCCTCCGGCTCCAGAGGGCGTTACCGCCTTGCCTCCGGCTCCAGAGGGCGCTACCGCCTTGCCTCCGGCTCCAGAGGGCGCTACCGCCTTACCTCCGGCTCCAGAGGGCGCTACCGCCTTGCCTCCGGCTCCAGAGGGCGCTGCCGCCTTGCCTCCAGCTCCAGAGGGCGCTGCCGCCTTGCCTCCGGCTCCAGAGGGCGCTACCGCCTTGCCTCCGGCTCCAGTGGGCACTGCCGCCTTGCTTCTGGCTCCGGAGGGTCCAGACGCCTTCACATCCTCGGAGGGTCCAGACGCTTCCACGTTCTCGGAGGGTCCAGACACCTCCTCCACGTCCTCGGAGGGTCTTGACGCCGCGTCCACGTCTTCGGAGGGTCCCGAGGGGTCCCAGGAGGGATCCCCTCCAGTTTCCTGTGCCGAGGGGGTCCTGGAGGACGCCCCTCACGCATCCTGTTCCGAGGGGGTCCTGGAGGACGCCCCTCACGCATCCTGTTCCGAGGGGGTCCTGGAGGACGCCCCTCACGCATCCTGTTCCGAGGGGGTCCTGGAGGACGCCCCTCACGCATCCTGTTCCGAGGGGGTCCTGGAGGACGCCCCTCACGCATCCTGTTCCGAGGGGGTCCTGGAGGACGCCCCTCACGCATCCTGTTCCGAGGGGGTCCTGGAGGACGCCCCTCACGCATCCGGTTCCGAGATGGTCCTGGAGGACGCCTCCCACATCTTCT
>JBBPBX010033634.1:22298-33140 GCA_038048925.1 Garcialebias charrua
TCTCTTCGCCAGACGTCCCAGCAGACGACGTCTCTTCGCCAGACGTCCCAGCAGACGACGTCTCTTCGCCAGACGTCCCAGCAGACGACGTCTCTTCGCCAGACGTCCCAGCAGACGACGTCTCTTCGCCAGACGTCCCAGCAGACGACGTCTCTTCGCCAGACGTCCCAGCAGACGACGTCTCTTCGCCAGACGTCCCAGCAGACGACGTCTCTTCGCCAGACGTCCCAGCAGACGACGTCTCTTCGCCAGACGTCCCAGCAGACGACGTCTCTTCGCCAGACGTCCCAGCAGACGACGTCTCTTCGCCAGACGTCCCAGCAGACGACGTCTCTTCGCCAGACGTCCCAGCAGACGACGTCTCTTCGCCAGACGTCCCAGCAGACGACGTCTCTTCGCCAGACGTCCCAGCAGACGACGTCTCTTCGCCAGACGTCCCAGCAGACGACGTCTCTTCGCCAGACGTCCCAGCAGACGACGTCTCTTCGCCAGACGTCCCAGCAGACGACGTCTCTTCGCCAGACGTCCCAGCAGACGACGTCTCTTCGCCAGTTGTCCCCGATGACGTCTCCACGCTTGTCGTCTCCGATGACGTCTCCACGCTTGTCGTCTCCGATGACGTCTCCACGTCTCCTGTTCACGGTTCGTCGGGCTCGTCTGCTGCCTGCATTCCCGGCTCGGCTGCTGCCTGCGTGCCCGGCTCGGCTGCTGCCTGCGTGCCCGGCTCGTCTGATGACTGCGTGCCCGGCTCGTCTGATGACTGCGTGCCCGGCTCGTCTGATGACTGCGTGCCTAGCTTGCCCGTTGGTCGGCCTCATGGTCGCCCGCCCGACGCTTCTCGGCCTGTTGGACAGCCTCATGGTCGTCCGCCCGACGCTTCTCGGCCTGTTGGACAGCCTCATGGTCGTCCGCCCGACGTCTCTCGACCTGGTGGGTGGCACCCCGTCCGTCCGCCCGATGGCCCGTTGTCTGATGTGGGTCTCCTGGTGGACCTTTTTGGCCGTTTGCTGGTTTCCTAGGCATGGTCTTGCTTTGGTTGCTGTTTTTGGGTTTGGTGTTTGTCTCCCAGGTCTTTTCCTGTCGGGTTTTGGTTTTGTCCCCTCCTTTTTTGTTTGGGGGGTGTTCTTTGGGGACGCCGGGGGGCGTCCTTGAGGGGGGGTACTGTAAGGATAGGCTTCCTTCGTCCCCCTCTGTTAGTCAGTTCATAGTAGTCTGTTAGTTTTCAGTACATAGTAGTCTGATTAGTTTATTGTTTCCCTTCCTTCATCCCCCTCTGTTAGTCATCTCCTAGTAGTCAGTTAGTTTTTTAGGCTTCCTTCGTCCCCCTTTTGTTAGTCAGTTCCTAGTTAGTTAGTTTGTTAATTTCCCTTCCAGTTTAGTCATGTTTATTCACTCTTAGTTGTCATCCTGTAGTCAGTTCCTAGTCTGTTAGTTCATTAATTTCCCTTCCAGTTTAGATGTTTATTCACTCTTAGTTTTACCTCCAGTTCTGTCCCTAGTTACCTTCATGTTTTGAGTTAGTTTACCGGTCCCGCTCTGTGTCTCAGTTAAGTGTCTCCGTTGATTGTCCCCAGGTGTCTGTAATCATGTCTCGTCATAGTTGTGTGCATATAAGCCATGTCTGTATCTCATTCCTTTGTCGGTGCATAGTCTGGTGTAATCTGGTAACCCTCATGTCTCTCGCCACAGCTCCTGTGAGTATTTGCTGCCACGACAGCCTTGTTTATTTTGTTATTAAAAGTATTATTTTACGATCTCTTGCCTCCTGCGTTTCCGTCTGCGCCACTGGGTTTTAACATGCTCTCTGAGTGAATCCATGACACTAGCAACCCCTGGTGCGGCTCAACCCACTCCAGTATAAAAGAGTTGACGGTTGTTTTTCCTGATTTCATGGCTAAAAATGTCACAGAGTCTAGCCAGCTAACTCTCTGACCCTCGTGGCGCAGATAATGGATTTAAAATTGATAGTTTTCAGATGGGAACAGATGCGCATGTTTCTGTGTGTGTGTGTGTGTGTGTTGGTTTATGTGTCATTAGCAGGACAGACTACTTAACGCAACCAAACCCGTGTGTGCGCGTGTGTGTGTGTCCTCACATACAGGTTCAGCCTGAGCCAAGATCACTTGGAGCTCCTATTTAATTCCATCAGAGCGTCAGGTAGTGTTGATAAAAAGAAAGCCCGCTGTGAGTGTGTGTGTGTATGTGTGTGTGTGCCGGCCCGCACGTGCTCCTCGGAGGGACGCAGATAAAAAAGCCCCCGCTGTGCTGCTGTGCTTGTGTGTGTGTGTGCTTTGCTCCCCTACAGCTGCGCCACAGGCAGAAGGAGGGAGAGTTAAGGCTGAGTTAGACTTTCGCTTTGGTCCGCAGGCTGGAGCGCGCGTGCCGCGCGTGCACACAGCCGTGCGGCGAAATGCGTTTACAGTGTCGCCTCTGTGTTTATGGTTGACGCACAGCGGCGCATGGCAAAGTGCTGTTCTTTTACGGACCAGCAGGAGGCAGTACCCTCTAAAACCTGTGCATATGTTGCAAGAAAGGTGTAGAAGAAGAAATCAACCGTAGAAGAAGAACTGTTTGACGTCACACAACAAAAACAAATAGCTTTCTGCTCGCGTGCTGAACTGTTGTCTTTATTTGCGGTTTTAATGCATGGAGTCAGCGGAGGAGAAAGCGATCACGTGACTTTTGGCGAAAAAACAAAAGAAAAGTCCGACTCCAGATCAGGAATGAAGGATAATTTAATACATTTTGTGTCACAAAACATTCCTCCATGCGTCGCGACTCCGTCTCCACGACCACAGCGGCGCAAACAGCTGCAGGCTCCGGCGTGAAGAGGGTGAAGGCTGTCGGTGAGGACCTGTCAATCAAATCGTAGCGCCCACCGCGCGCGCAGGGCTTGCGGAGTTTCAAAAATTCAGAGGTGCACGGCACGCGCTAATCCCCTGCGCGGGGCCAACGCGCAGGGGCGGGGACTGTGAAATTGCGTCACTTTTGGAGCGCGCACCCTCGCGCGCTGCGCGACGCGTCAAGTATGAATCTAGCTTCAGAGGGAGGGAGAGTCAGAAGGAGGCAAAAGAAACGTGCAGTGAGTTCAGACTTCCTCGTCTGCCTTTGGAGGGCGGAGTTAATGTGAGCAGATCTTTGAAGGGCGTGCCACAAGACCTCCTCATCATAAACCGGTCGTTCAAAACGAAAGTTAAAAATGGCAGAATTAAAAAGGGTATAATTGATTATCTAAGAATTATTTTGTGTATTAAATTGAATGAACACTGTTTTTTAACCCCAAAGAAATACCATAAAAATTTTAAAAAGCAATATGTGGTCCCCTTTAAATGAATTAAGAATGTTATTAAGTGTTGGATTTCAGTGCAATGTAAGTGCAATCCATGGCAGGAGTTGAATCCACATCTGAAAAGGGATGCAACCTTTTTCACAACATATGCTGTTGTAACTGTTCTGTGGCACTCTTCATTCAGTTACACTGATGTATTTACCTTGGACAGTCACTGGTGAACACTGTGAAGCCATTTCAGGTCGTTTGTCTAAGAAAAAAAAACGAGCTAACATTAGCATCGTGTTTGTATTTGAGCTGACTTACCGCTTTAAGCGGAGTATAACTTGTTAGCTGCCTTAATGTTGGTATGAGATGTAGTTTATAGTTTATTTATTTACCTGATGGAGTCGAAGAGGTAGCGATTAGCGAAAAGTTCGGCGGAGCGTTTTGCAGACGGACCACTCTGTACTTCCGGTCGGATACGAAGCGAAAATAATCCGGTGGAGCGCGTCAAAGACGGGACACTATTTTACTTCTCCACCCTCCTTTGCATGATAGAAAATTATTGCAAGTGCTGCACTGACCTGACTGGTCATTTTTTATTAATTAGTACGCTATCGATAGCAGATGCACACTTCCGGTTGTTTCTTCTTCGTTGGTTTTCGGCGGCGGCTACTTCCGGTCGGCTAACTAGCATCGAAAATAGGAATCGCAAATTAATATTTTGAACGATTCCGGGAAAACCGGACAGTTAGTCCCGGTTCCGAACGATTCTCGATGCCCAACCCTATTTAAAATCTAAGGATATTTTATTTTCTTTCTTCCCCAAAACTGCAGTGGGCTCCCTGCGGTGGACCCCATGGTGGGCATGGCCCCCTGGGCCTGGGCCCAGTTGGCCCTGCTGATAATCCGGGCCTGGCTGCACATCTAAACTTCTCCTCTTCCTCCCCTCCAGGAATCCAGAACCTATTATCCTGACACTGTAAATAAAATCACTTCACTGATACTCTGTGTTGTCATCCTTCCCAGTCTTGTCTGAATTTGAGTACTATTTCACGGGTTAGTCCCAACACAACAAACTGGTTGACCCACTATGTGCAGGTGCTGTTTATGAGACTGAGTTTAATGCAGCTCCTCAGAGTGACAAAGTCTTTTAGATAAAAGACGAAACGTTTCAACGAGTTTTTAAACTTTTGCAGGCGAGCGTTGCAGCTCATGAAGCTTTCTGTCCAGTGGGTGATGTGAAGGGGTACCACCGGACCTTTTCCCCCATGCACACTTGAAGTTTTTCATGGGAGACTTTTTGGTCATGATTTGCTTTGAGTTCTTTAGTCGTCTTGTCACAATGCTTTTGGGCAAAGGTGAAGGTGTTCCTCAGGTGTTTATTCCGATCTTTCATGTTCTGGTGGTTGGTGTAAGCTGTGGCTACATTGTTTCCACCATGTGTGTAAAGAAAGGGTTGTCTGTTGACCACTCATCATCTTAAAAGTAGATGCACCGGTGGACTGATGTGGGGATCTTGTAGGTTGGAGCTGGCAACAGATCACGCAGTCTTTGATAGTTGTTTACATTTTTGTGCATTCCTGGCCAATAAGCAACATATCTTAATGCTCTGAGTGTTGCTTTGGTGCAGTTGTGTCTTGAAGATGGGAATTTGTGGGCATGTGCCAGCATCACCCCCCTGTGGTCTTGAGGCACCTCAAATGAAGGTGAAGCTGTTGGCTTGGGAGCAAATACAAACATGCCCTTGAACATGTTCAGGAATGGTCATACCTTAATGATAGTACGTAGTTCAGGGATGGAGTCAAGTTCCTCTGAGGAGGGAGTGTCTTGGTCTGGATCAGTTAGGTAGCAGATCATCTTTTTGATAGCTGGATCCAGAGATTGTAGCTTAAAGGTCCACTGACATCATCTTTCTACTTTGCGTAAAATGTTACAAGATATATCTTGTATCATTCAACTATGTTCATTTTTAATAGCAAAATCAGCAAAATATTAAATTTTGCTTTAAAATTTATTTTAAATTTGGCGCCGTGTGTCGCCTCAGGAAATCCTGGTATTTCCGCATACGTCGTCTGTGACGTAGCGTCGAGAGAGTCTACTCAAACGCCCCTACAGCTCTGTATTCTGGCATTGTATTTTTCGCCTTTTTTTTTTGTTTCTTGCTGGGTTAGAGGGTGTTACAACCGGGTAGACGTTTGGGCAAAGCGCAGTTTTCACTTAATGCCAAAAATAAGGAAACGTGAAGGATTTATCTCCATCGGAGGACTGAGCTTACAGCAGCTCCTTCCTCTGTCTGAGTGTGCTAGGATCTGCTGTGGAAGACGTCGTGCTCCGATCACCTTTTGTCCGGTAAACAAAATACAGGAAACCCTCGACTTACGAACGAGTTCCGGACCTAAGGACCGTTCGTATGTCGAAAATGACGTAGGTCGGATCATATAGTAAAAAAAAAAAAAAACGGAAAAAAAAAAACTTTATTTTTATTTTTATAAATGAATACATGTACAGTACTGTACAGTCACCAAGCACTTAGTCAAAGTCAAAGTCAACTTTATTGTCAGAACTGCAATATGTACAGGACATACACAGGATTGAAATTGCGTTTCTCTCAGTCCCTCGGTGCAACAGTAACCATCTAAACACTAAAACATTTAATAAACATAAGCATAAAATAGTAAAAGTGTAACACTGTCTCGAGTTTTTTCATAGTAGTATGTAGTGCTGGACGATAATTCAATAACGATAAATACCGCGATATACTTTTATTCAATAACGATGATATGAAGTTTAAGCATATTTTCGATATTTCGATAGGATTTTACAACTTTTCACTGACGTTTTTCTCTTTCTGTTCGGGTTGAAGCGGCTGCTTCAACAACGCGCCCGGACAGAAAAAGCTGTGACACAAAACGTGCGTGGTGACGTCGTTGTTACGCAGCGCTCAGTCCAGCAGCAGACGTTAGCGGTAGCAGGCTAAAAGCTAAGCTAGTCTCCAAAGCGCGTTAAGTTTTCGCTTCAAAACGAGTCAAACGAGTGCTCATGACCGTCAGAATGTGACTGAACAAAGTTTCACAAGCGAAGAGAAAGCAGACGACATCACTGATGAGAGGAAAGACTAATTCGTCGGTGTGGACGTAGTTCGGTTTTGTTAAACTGCAGGCTTCTTCTGCAGCGAGTCCTACTCGGTTTCTTTATTTTTCAAAACGTGACGGAGAGTCGTTCTAACTAGCTGTGGAAACATCTACTTGTTTAATCTGAAGAGTTTCCACTCGATAGAATATGATGAGAGTCAGAAGATGAAGAATAAAGTTTGAGCCAACGTTTCCCTGAAACTACGACGTAAACAAACAGCCCCAGCGCGACATGTTTTTTTTAATTGAAAATAAAACAGATTCATCAGAATAAAAAGAAAGAAAAACACTGAATGAAAAGGTGCAGAAAGACGAAAATAGTGTTATAATATCTGCCCCTTGTTTAAAAAATACAAAATAACTACAAACAACAACCTTCACTTCACCTGCACCACACCTTCCCAACAACTTTGATTTAATCATCTTTTTATATAAATAGTTTTATAAATGTTTATGATTGTTACGACCCGAGGGCACGTAGCACACAAGGACACCAGACACAGAAAGGATGTTAAAAAAAACAAAGTTTATTTTAGGCTCTCTGGAGTCTGTGTCCTAAAAAAAAAAGGATTAAAGAAAAAAGTGGCACTTCTCAAAAACCAGCTTCTTGAATACAAAAAAACTCAAAGTCCAGCAGGACACTCACGGCTCTTGGTTTTCAGCACTCAGCAGGTCTCCACAATGGAAGGATTCAGCTTCCTCTTCTTAAATATGCAACAGCAGGTCACAACAGAAGGATTCAGCTCCTTCTTCACACGCACAGCAGCAGGTCTCGCGCCAGCTCCAAACGACAGCACTTCTGCTCGTCTCACGACATCCGCTTCTTCATACGGACTTCTTTACACAGCTCAAACGGCCTCCTCAAATGGCTCCAAACGGCCACCTCAAATGGCTCCAAACGGCTCACAAACGGCCACCTCAAATGGCTCCAAACACTGGCTTCATGGCTCCTCTTCACACTGCTGCTTTTGCTGCTGCTACAGACCTCTGTTCAGCTTCTGCTGCTGCTGCTTCATCATCAGGTTTGCTGTTTCGTCATCAGACCTGATGCTCTTTCATCCCAGACTGCTGCAGCTGCTTGGATCAGCTGCTCATTCATCTGCATCTGGTTCTGGGGCTGCTGGAACCTCAGCTCCCCATGCAGCATGGATCTCCTCCTGCTGCCACTCTCACTTGGAGCTTGAACCCTCACTTGGAACCTGAACCACACCTCTGCTGTGTGGCTTGGACCTAATAAAGGGAGAGAGAGAGCAACTACCTCTACCTACAGCTAATGAGCACCAGCTGCAATCAATTAGGCTCCTACAGCCTCTAAACAGCTCATGCTCAACCTCTAAAGAGCTCATGCCTCTGCTCAAAATCTTTAAACAAAAAACTTCAAAAAACCTTTAAACAATTTTGATCTCTTACTAAAATAAATTACATGCCTGGGGCATGTAACACCCCCCCACATAAGAATTTACATGGGAGATGCAGCCATACACCACCATGCTCATCACCCATGTAAATGAAACCAAAAAAAATCTCATCTATACTCAACACTAACAACAAGCAAAAAAAAAAAAAACACACATCACACACAACTAACAGTTGCCTTCAGAATACCTGAAACCCAAAAAGGCGTCGCCGGTCAGGTTGTACATCACAAGGCCTCCTTTTAGCTGCACACTCACCAACATTCAGTTTAGTGATGTCAGACTGAAGATCAGGGTTTTTTCCAACAACCAGAGGGAAATTGTCCGCCTCTGTGTTATCAGTTCCATCACTTGACAGTAACATCATTGTAGCTGTACCAGCACTGTCATCAGGCACCCTGCAGACAAAGCATTGAGAGTTAACACAATCACTGTCTACAAATTCAAACTGTTCCATCAGGTCATCACCCACAGACAGCAAACTATCACTCCGTGCTGCTGATTCAGCTAAAGGCTCCACGACGTCCAGCAGCACACTCACAACTTCCTGTGAACAGGATGAAAAGGTAACCAGAGGAGCAGGATGGACAGTCAGGCTTGGCTCCTCTGCTACAATGCTCACTGGGACGTCTTCTAATTCAGAAAAAAGCAAAAAACAGTCACTCAGATCAATGTCATCATCATTTTTGTATTGCACTTCCACCAGTGGTGACACCTCTGGAGTGACCAAATCCAAATCCACAGTTGAGTCATTCTCAAGTTTTTTAGTTTGCTCAAGTGTTTCACTTTTCTTTAGTTCAGGCTTTACAAGTTCAGGGTTCTCGAGTTTAGGTTCAGGGTTCTCAGCAACAAAAAAACTAGAGCAAAGTCCTAACTCAGCTTCTCCAGAACTCAACAGTGGACGAATCCTCACTTCACACAACGGGACATGGTCAACACCTAGCTCTAACTCTCTCTGATAATTCTTATTTTGCAGTTCTAATTTTCGTTGCTTAAACTTAATCTCCATCTCTCTCAGAGCAGTTTGATGCTCTAACTCTGCTTTCCTCACGTCTGCTTCAGCCTTAGCTTTCCTGGCATCGAATTCTATTCGACGTATTTTTAACTCCAATTCCTTTAAACGAATCTCCGCATCCAACCCCATTGTTTCAGAAAAAAAAACTGTTAAACAGCTCACCACCAGAAATACCTACACTTAGACTACTTTAACGTCCGAGCAACCCCTGAACGTTCAAAAAGAGCCAGCTGACAACGAACACAGCTCGCACCACAAAGTCAGCTCAAAAATGCAAAAAAAACACAGCTCCAAAAATAGCACATGAGACGAGCTCCCATTATAATTACCAAAAATTAGGGGGAGAAAAAAAAAATAGATTGTGAAATCTCGTTCAAATCCTAGATGAGGCGTTCATTATATTTTCATCAAAAATTAGGGGAGAAAAAAAAAATAGCTCATTAGTCAATTAGTCCAATCCCGGACGAGGGCCCATTATATGTTACGACCCGAGGGCACGTAGCACACAAGGACACCAGACACAGAAAGGATGTTAAAAAAAACAAAGTTTATTTTAGGCTCTCTGGAGTCTGTGTCCTAAAAAAAAGGATGATTAAAGAAAAAAGTGCACTTCTCAAAAACCAGCTTCTTTAATACAAAAAAACTCAAAGTCCAGCAGGACACTCACGGCTCTTGGTTTTCAGCACTCAGCAGGTCTCCACAATGGAAGGATTCAGCTTCCTCTTCTTAAATATGCAACAGCAGGTCACAACAGAAGGATTCAGCTCCTTCTTCACACGCACAGCAGCAGGTCTCGCGCCAGCTCCAAACGACAGCACTTCTGCTCGTCTCACGACATCCGCTTCTTCATACGGACTTCTTTACACAGCTCAAACGGCCTCCTCAAATGGCTCCAAACACTGGCTTCATGGCTCCTCTTCACACTGCTGCTTTTGCTGCTGCTGCTGCTGCTACAGACCTCTGTTCAGCTTCTGCTGCTGCTGCTTCATCATCAGGTTTGCTGTTTCGTCATCAGACCTGATGCTCTTTCATCCCAGACTGCTGCAGCTGCTTGGATCAGCTGCTCATTCATCTGCATCTGGTTCTGGGGCTGCTGGAACCTCAGCTCCCCATGCAGCATGGATCTCCTCCTGCTGCCACTCTCACTTGGAGCTTGAACCCTCACTTGGAACCTGAACCACACCTCTGTTGTGTGGCTTGGACCTAATAAAGGGAGAGAGAGAGCAACTACCTCTACCTACAGCTAATGAGCACCAGCTGCAATCAATTAGGCTCCTACAGCCTCTAAACAGCTCATGCTCAACCTCTAAAGAGCTCATGCCTCTGCTCAAAATCTTTAAACAAAAAACTTCAAAAAACCTTTAAACAATTTTGATCTCTGACTAAAATAAATTACATGCCTGGGGCATGTAACAATGATATCAAGTCAACACAATCCTGTTTCCTGATTTACAACTCAGTTCCTTCACACTAGTTCTAAATGAAGATTTTACAAACATTCCCTTCAGGGTTTAATAACTTTTTAAACAAAATGTAATTGAATATTTGGGGGTAATATTTTTTTTAGTTTTATATATGACTTGTAAAATACTATGTTCAACCAAATCATAACATTTTAATAATTTCAATTGATGAAATAATATATTTGTTGGGTGACCATAGCACTTCCTAATAATAATTCTTACAGCTCTTTTTAGTAAAATAAAAATAGGATTTGTAAAAGTTTTGCATGCTTTTCCCCAAACTTCAATACAACAGATTAAATATGGAACAATCATTACATTATACAATATATTCAAAACTTTGTCATTTAAAAACTATTTTACTTTATACAATAATGTAATTGATTTTGTTATTTTTATTCTGACCCGACAGAATTATTGGGTTGATAATTTTATGTTTATTTGATGGTGATTTCCATCTTTTTGGAGGCTAAATACAAATACAAGGTGAACATCAATTTATTTGTATAGTTTATAGGTTTTTTTAGGCTTTTATATTGTTTAT
>JBBPBX010033635.1:1901-33140 GCA_038048925.1 Garcialebias charrua
TTTATGGTGGGGATGGCGTGCTGTTGACCTCAACTCGGGATGTTGTGAGTCGGTGGGCGGAATACTTCGAAGACCTCCTCAATCCTACTGGCACGTCTTCCACTGAGGAAGCGGAGCCTGGGGACTTTGGGTCGGGCTCTCCAATCTCTGGTGCTGAGGTCGCCGAGGTGGTTAAAAAGCTCCGCGGTGGCAGGGCTCCGGGGGTGGATGAGATTCGTCCTGAGTTCCTTAGGGCTCTGGATGTTGTGGGGTTGTGTTGGCTTACGCGACTCTGCAATATCGCGTGGACATCGGGGGCAGTTCCCTTGGATTGGCAGACTGGGGTGGTGGTTCCCCTATTCAAAAAGGGGGACCGTAGGGTGTGTTCCAACTATAGAGGGATCACACTCTTAAGCCTCCCTGGTAAGGTCTATTCAGGGGTTCTGGAGAGGAGGGTCCGTCGGATAGTCGAACCTCGGATTCAGGAGGAGCAGTGTGGTTTTCGTCCTGGTCGTGGAACACTAGACCAGCTCTACACCCTCAACAGGGTCCTGGAGGGTGCGTGGGAGTTTGCCCAACCAGTTTACATGTGCTTTGTAGACTTGGAAAAGGCATTCGACCGCGTCCCTCGGGGGGTTCTGTGGCGGGTACTCCGGGAGTATGGGGTACCAGGCCCATTGATATGGGCTGTTAGGTCCCTGTACGACCGGTGTCAGAGCTTGGTCCGCATTGCCGGCAGTAAGTCAGGCTCGTTTCCGGTGAGAGTTGGACTCCGCCAAGGTTGCCCTTTGTCACCGATTCTGTTTATAACTTTTATGGACAGAATTTCTAGGCGCAGCCAAGGTGTTGAGAGGATCCGTTTTGGTGGCCTTAGAATCGCTTCTCTGTTTTTTGCAGATGATGTGGTCCTATTGGCTTCATCAGCTCGTGATCTACAGCTTTCGCTGGAGCGGTTTGCAGCTGAATGTGATGCGGCCGGGATGAGGATCAGTTCCTCCAAATCCGAGGCCATGGTCTTGAGCCGGAAAAGGGTAGCATGCCCTCTCCGGGTCGGGGAGGAGGTCCTGCCCCAAGTGGAGGAGTTTAAGTATCTCGGGGTCTTGTTCACGAATGAGGGAAAACTGGAGCGTGAGATCGATAGGCGGATAGGTGCAGCGTCCGCAGTGAAGCGGGCGCTGTACCGGTCTGTCGTGGTGAAGAGAGAGCTGAGTCAAAAGGCAAAGCTCTCAATTTACCGATCGATCTACGTTCCCACCCTCATCTATGGTCATGAGCTTTGGGTTATGACCGAAAGAACAAGATCTCGGATACAAGCGGCTGAAATGAGTTTTCTCCGCAGGGTGTCTGGACTCTCCCTTAGAGATAGGGTGAGAAGCTCAGTCATCCGGGAGGGACTCGGAGTAGAGCCGCTGCTTCTCCACATCGAGAGGAGCCAGTTGAGGTGGCTCGGGCATCTGGTTAGGATGCCTCCTGGACGCCTCCCTGGTGAGGTGTTCCGGGCATGTCCCACCGGGAGGAGACCCAGAGGAAGACCCAGGATACGCTGGAGGGACTATGTTTCTCGGCTGGCCTGGGAACGCCTTGGGATTCCCCCAGAGGAGCTGCTCCAAGTGGCTGGGGAGAGGGAAGTCTGGGCCTCCCTACTTAGGCTGCTACCCCCGCGACCCGACCCCGGATAAGCGGAAGAAAATGGATGGATGGATGGATAGATGAAATGGTAAATTTCAGCAAACTGACCCAATTTTTTTGTTTAAAAAACGTTTTAACAACGTGACTAAGCATCTGTTGGGGTTTCTTCTATAATACTACATGCAGCCATGAGTAAAACAAGAAGTAAAGACCGTTTACCTGTAAATCCTCACATTTGTTTGAAAGTCCAGCCTGCTTCACTCTCCACAGATCATCAGTTTGAAGCAAAGCTGTGTATATAAATGCTGGAAGAGGGTTTAAAGTAAATTAAAATAAAATACTGGTAAATGCCACATTTGGTACCTGTAATCAGTACTTATTGTTTTTTTTTTTTGCTTTTGTTTTGCAAACTATACTAGCTGTTTATGTGGATGTGTGTGTATTAGGTGCACATTTTAGCCTTTTAAAGACTTTAAAGAAGAGGAAACAGGAAATCTGAGGTATTTTAAACTTTTAAAGTCTTATATACAAATGTCCTCCAGTCATACCGTTAGAGCCGCACATCACCTAGAGTAGTGCAACACCTCTCCTCAACCACCGCATGTAGAGATAAAGGCTGTTCAGAGCATGTAGGGCAGGGGGTCAGCAACCTGCAGCTCTGGAGCCACAAGTGGCTCTTTAATGCATCTTCAGCAGATCTTTCAAGCTTTGACCTAAACAAACATAAACTAGAATTGTATTGGTTGTTATACAAAAATTAAAAATGGGTAGTTTTAACAGTCTTCCTGTCTTTTTTTGTTTTGTTTGCAAATACAGTATGTGAATAGTAAAAAAAATACAAAGATTAAAGCATACTCACTTTATGCTTTGTCTCTTCAAAGTTGGATACTTAATTTTCCACAATAAAAAAATAAACCACAGGCCTGCATAGTTCTTCATTGTTTAAAAAAAATTACAAGCATTTAAAAAAACTATATATTTCTTTTTTTCTTTACAACAATCCAGTCTTTTATTTTGTCTTAAATGCATAAATATCAAATGTTAAACAATTGATATTTTTAGTTTCATAAAGTCACCCCTACTGGCCAGAAAAGCCCCCTCCAACAAACTTTCAATGGGCCACCAGTTGATGATGACAGTTGTACCAGATTGTTGCGGTTCCAGACACACTTAATTTACAGAAGGCTCTTTTGATTGAAATGGTTGCAGACCCCTGACGTAGGGTGTGACAAACACCACTTGTGTGCTTTTCCTGCTTGCCTTTCTCACAGTCAAGACCATATAGCTTCACCTGTTCTGAGATTTTTCCATATACAGGTGTTTAAAATGCTCATCCAAAAAGGAAACTTCTACTTGCACACTAAAAATGCTGTGGCCTTTGAATAATTACCTGCACTACTACTTTCACATAATTTATATCCTCTACGTGTGACAATACGCATCATAAAAATCACACGTTTAATGTGTAGCTCCCTGCCCTTGAATAGATGACATGAAAGTTTCAGCAGAGTAAAAACAAACTTAACTTAAAACAATCAAACCAGTGATTCTCAAACTGTAATATGTGGACCCCCAGGTATCCGTGAACCCGTGCTTAGGGGTCTGCAAAAACAACTCAATTCAGTTATATAGCGTCAAGTCATAACAGAAGTCATCCCAGGGCACTGAACAGAAACATTCATATACATAAAAAGTTAATAACACTATTTATCAGAGGAGCATACTGCTTTGAGTTTAATCATTGCAGACTCTCACCATGAGCAATCAAGACGGCAACAGTGGAAAGGAAAAACTCTTTCATGAGGAAGAAACTATTAGCAGAACCAGGCTCAGTACAAGTGGTCATCTTCTTCGACCGGCTGGGTTTGAGAGGAACAGGAAGAAGGATTGGGGCGGCTGTAACTGAGTGGTTGGAGCAGTCATCCTCCAATGCAAGAGTTTTTTTTTTTTTTTAAACAGATTATAAGGCAAATGTAGAAAACTAAAAACAGGAACATGTCTGCATTGTTTTTTGCCAGGATTCCAACAGATTCTTAAAGACGTTTAGATAAGTCATAAAGACATTTAGAGAAGTCAAGGTCGAGAGCTTCAGATCTTTTTGTAAGATATTCCATGAAGCAGGAGCAGAGTAGGATTGTAATGGTTCAACACATGAGGCACTGGAGGATCTAGCGGTGTGGCAAACACTGGCGGCAGTGCAGGAAATGTTGGCGTTGGCGCAGGACACAGTGGTAGCACAGGAGACGGGGCTTGGGACTCTGTGGACTGAGCTTGGTTCTGTTGTTGATCCTTCCTGCGGCGGTAGCAAGATGAGATGTGAAAGGACATTTGGGTGGAGCTGATCCTTCAGGCCATGGATTGGGTTTGCTGGAGCTTGTAGATGTGGATGACTAGAGAAAGGTGTGCAGCTCACGCCGCTCCTCCAACCCCACCTCAAGAAGTTCATCATCCTCAGGGGATCAACCAAAACTGTCCTCGGTGGCCACCCACTTCATCCACAGGTCGCTGTGTCTACATATTGTTGTGTTACCTTGCGGAGCCGCTGTTTGCCCTTTCGGATGAGCTCTGCAAATAATGGGAAACCTACTGGGTTCATTTGTTAGGTTGGTGGATTATATCATGCTCTGGTGATGGATTGAACCCAATGTGCTCACAGACGCACAGGAAACTCGAAGGTAAAACAACAATGTTTATTAATAAATAAAAATAGTCTGACTTGGCTGGAAAACTTCCATTCATCAACAAGGAGACAGAGGTAGACAGAACATGATGCCTTCAATGGACAACCCACCAACAGGGGAAAAACAAGGAGACTCATAATATCAAGAGATGCTAACATGGGAATAATTAAAAGACCTAGGGGTGGACAATGAGGGACATGTGCAGCAGGAGCTGGCCACACCAGAGAAAAACAATGAGGAAGGCTGGACAGACAACACAAGAAAAACTCAAATAACACACAGATCCCCTCAATGTTTTTTAGTTTCATTGTAAAAAAAACAACATAAAAAATACTTTTTATAAGAAATACATTTTATAGAAAGTGCAGAAGCAAATGAAGGTGATGGAAAATGCACAATGAATGTATTCTGTGATAACCAATCAGATCATTTTCACTCCATCACCACTCCTCCTTTAGTCCTTTAAGACATTGCACGTTGAGCAAAGCACAGAGTCACCATGCTTCTGTTGTGGGTCACACTGCTCCAGCTCTGTCAGGGATGTAAGTATTATCTAAAGAAACTGTAAAATACCTTCTCTTTTATGTTCCTGATAAGTGTGATACATTAATGTTGTATTCCTGCTAACAATTTAACTTTAAAGATGATTTGCTCTCATATTTATTACAGATGCTTTGGTTCCAGTGCTCATTGTTTAGCTTGGTGATCCTGTCACATTGACCTGTGCTGTTGTAGAGAGATTTCAGATCATCATGTGGCTCACTGGTACAAACAAAACTAATTATGATGCATCAAAAAACAAACAAACAAAAAAAACATAAAATCCAACTTGAACCAGAATTTTTTGCTTCAAGATTTAGTGCAATGAATGATGAAAAAATCAACTAGCAATTCTGAGGACAGTTCAACAGGATGAAGGAATATATCACTGATCTCATATGGACTGGACTAAATCTACATGGAGTGGGAGTTATTTGTATATAAAAGGTAACACTTTACAAAAAACTCCAACTTACAACAGCTTTAAACAAAATATACATGTCTGTACATGTAAAAAAAGTGTAAATACAAGTAGTTTATACACCTCTTCAAAATTTGTACTTTTGATCACCAGTCCTTAAAGTTTGTTAATATTATTTTATTCTTATTCTAGGAAACAATGAGAGGACATCAGACTACACTGTGGTATTAGATACTGCTCATCCAGGATGCAAATACCTGTACGTTGCAAATTTTTAAAAATGCTTTTTTTTTTTTGTACTTTGTAACGAGGATACAGCCAGAACAAATAAACAGATACTTTGGAGAGATCTCAGAACATCTAATTTATAATGAAGTCAGATTTAAACTTTTTAAGGTATTTTTACTTATTGTGACCACCTTATTCCTAGCCCCCATGCTGCCTTGCTTAAATTAAGGGCACAGCTTCCAGCGCAGACCAGACCTGGCATTTGTTTATGTTTGAACGGTACGAGCTAATGTAGTTGCTCAGCGCATTATGGATATAATTTAAACATGTAAGAACACCACCTGTCAGAGCTCAAACAGGACAATATAATCACATCACTGCCTACTGTACACAAGGGATGGGAAGACGGCGTGAAGAAATGACCTCAGATTATGCTGGTGAAGATTCTCAGTCGTCCAGGACATGATAAAATCAAAAAAGGCGTTCAATACAAGATCAACTGGACTTTATTTGTTGCAGAAAACGTTTCGACTCCTATCCAGGAGGCTTTAACAATTCACTCAAAAACAAACTGTGGGAGTTTGGAGTTATAACAGAACCACTTCAGCTTGCAATTTACATATGATGGTGCATGGTTCTGTTGTAACTCCAAACTCCCACAGTTTGATTTTCAGTGAATTGAAAAAGCCTCCTGGATAGGAGTCGAAACGTTTTCTGCAACAAATAAAGTCCAGTTGATCTTGAATTGAAGGCCTTTTTGACCTCAGATTACATCCACTAGCATAAACTGTAGCTACTTCATTGACTCGGTTCGTCTGATGAAGCAATGAACAACCTGAAAAACTTTATTTGTATCTACACTGTAATCAAGTCAGTCGCGTTTTGTTGAAAGAGGTGGGACACAATCTTATTTAAAGCAGACATAGATCTCAGCCAAAACCTTAAAGTCCTCCATCACCAAGCTTGTGGCTGAGAAAATCATAATACAGAATATGAATAAATACTATAATGCTGTGCGCTTCATACACTTGAAATCATACCTGTTCTTATCACCGTTTTCAATCCTTCTGAGGCTCCTCCATCTCTTCTCCAGTGGTTTAGTGTAGCCAAGCCATAAAGTAGCATACAGGGTTTCTTCCGTCGCCCATTTGTCAACAAAATGAAATAAGATATATTTTACTACTACTTTTTACTTTATTTATCCCGCAGGAATTTGTTGTGCCAGAGTTTCATTGCTAGAGTTTGGTTGTTCGTGCAGCGGCGAAGAGCACAACAGGTACCTGAACTCTGCAAGGCTATTTTAGTAAACTTTGATTGTCAAAAAAATGTAAAACAGCATTTTATCTGCTACACTGAAGTCAAATTATTTTCAAATAGACTAACGTCCATGCTTCACTTCCAATGGTTAACCAATGATTTCTACTTCTGGTGTCTAACAGGAATTTGTACCCATAATTATTTATACAGTAGAGCCACCAGGAATAAGGTGGATAGGAAGTGTACTTTGTGGTAACCAATCAAGTGCATTTTACGGTCTGGATCACCACTCCTCCCTCTGGTATTTAAGTGTGAAGCGTCTCATTGAGGTCAGTGCCACTATGACTCTGTTATGGGTTACACTGTTGCTTTTTCATCAAGCATGTAAGTATTTACACGATATGTTCTCAGTTAAATATGTTTTTGAGGATTGTCGTCCACGATTGTTTTGTTTTACTTTGTTAATTTCTTAGTTTCACATCTGATATTGTTTCATATTTGATGCAGATTCTTTGGTTCCAGTGGTCACAGTTCAGCTGGATGAACCTGTGACTTTTACATGTATTTTAACTGAGATGTTTCAAACCAGTACATGGCTTCACTGGTACAAGCAGACTGCAGGAGAGAATCTGAAATGGATCACAATGATACGTGGAAATACAAACCCTACTTACGGACCTGGAATTTCAACCTCAAGATTCAGTTTAAAGTGCCATTTGAATGTTTGCACTTTGACAATTCTGAGGACATTTAAAGAAGATGAAGGGACATATCACTGTGCTCATATGGACTGGCTTACATCTATTTGGTCAGGAACATATTTGTCAATACGAGGTAATGTAATGTTAATATTCTGGTATGTTTTTTTATTTTTCACAAACTTGCAAACTCTGTGGACATGTTTATTAGCGCAAAGTGAATGCATTTGGACTTTAGGACGTTTTTTAAATTAAGATTATTCACTTTAGTTTTAGCTGTATTTAAAGCAAAGAGGAGACGCTGAACAGAAATGCAGCTGCTCATCAGTCTGGTTAATTTATTTTTATACAACTTTTCATATAAACAGTGTAATTCATGTTCTTAGTTTCAGGATTCTTTAAACAATAACATTCCGAGGTGTTTCTATTCTTTTGCACTTCGTTAGATTTAAAAAAAAAAAAATGTTATTTTTCCTTTTTAAGGTGTTTTCTTTTAGAACAAACTGTGTCTGGATGCTGAACTTTATTTGACTATTTTGTACTGCATTCAGTTGTAATCTTATCCAAACCAATTAATAGGGAACTCTGTTTGGTATGTTAAACATTATCATTTAATAACAACTTGCAAGCACATGATGTGGAAAAAATGTACCGGTATGTACCTAAATTAGTTCACTTTTAGGAGAAAAGATAGTGTAATATAATTACTTGATTTCATGGCTTTAACAGCTACATTTGACCAAGTTTTATTTAAAGGTCCTTTACTGCATGAATAATCCTGCTGCTTTAAAATTGCAGATGTCGGCAAATGTTTTTGAAAATGCCACGTAAACCAGTTGCCAAATATTTCATTTGAGCTTCTCGCTGTGACAACCCCTGCAAGAATGGATCCACTGAAAGGAAAAACAACATATTGTATTATTTTAGGACAGTAGAAATAAAACATTTTCAAAACTGACTAAAAGATAGATGTGTTCACCAGGTACATGTACCATTAAAGTGTTTTGTCTGCTTGACACCAGAAATTGTATCTAATCCGTGCTTATTAAATATGGCTGCAACATCATAAAACATTACATTTATCATTACAGTCAAGTAAGATTATTTTCATAAAAGCACAATATTTATATTTTCTGACGAGAATGGCAAAAACATCAACAAAAATACATTTAAAAACGTTTTTTTCTTACATTAAAATATACAGAAACAATTTACATCAGTTGGATTTTTATTGCATGTTCATAAGTAACAGATTTTTTATTATTAATAATATTGTATTTATTCCAGAAAACTCTGTAAGGACATCCCGGTACACTGTTGTTCAGCAGTCAACAGGTTCAGATCCAGCAGAGTCCAAGACTCTGCAGTGTTCGGTTCTCTCGGACCCTGAAGACGAGTCGTGTTCAGGAGGTCTCAGCATGTTCTGGTTCAGATCAGACAAGTCTTCTCCAGACTTCATCTACACTGATGGGAGCAGATCTGCTAACTGTGATGAGACACGTGGCACTGAAAGGAGATGCAGCTATGACTTCTCCAAGAAGATCAGCTCCTCTGATGATGGGACTTACCTCTGTGCTGTGGCCACATGTGGACAGATATTATTTGGAAATGGAACAAAAGAGCTGGATGCTGAAGGTAACTGCATCATGGGATTTATTTAAGAGAAATTTTAAGTATTACAGACAATAATCATGATAGAATCAAGACAAACTTTTACCATTGTTTAAAATATTCTGGTGAGTAACATTCTTTAACATTACTTTTGTTTGTGTTATTTTCCAGATTCCAGCTTGTGGTCACCAGTCAGTCCAGTCAGTTTTGTGCTGTCTTTTGTCTTGGTCATAAGTCTGATTGTTATATTTATCCTCACATGTTCTGTCCACAAAAGAAAAGGTGACTTTTTTCAAGGTAAGAGAACACTTGGACAGTCTGCACAAAACGTGTTGCATTTTAATTTATCATCTGTTTCACAATCCAGCTGCTGTTGAGCTGCATGAAAACTGTGGCCCAGAAAAACAACAGGTAAAGTATTTAAAATTCAAAATAATGTTTTAAAAGTGCTTTAGAAAATAGTTTGTCACTTGATTTACTTTCTTTTAGAAATGTGAAGAAACATGGATTTATTCTGCTGTCATCTTCTCTGTGAGTAAAACTGAAGATCGAACAGTAAAAGCTGCAGCAGCAGAGAGTCAGAGGGTCTACGCTGCTTTAAAAGCTTTAGGCTTTTATTAGTCTGATAACACGTTTGACCAAATATTTGTTCTGAATAATGCATCTTATCTATTTGTTTTGACTTATGTGAAATATGTTTACACTGTAAACAAAATGTCACTCTTAATAATAAGCAAGTTTTGATGTAAATAAGCACGTGTATACTGAAAAAGAACTTGACCATCTGCCTTATGTAAAAAATAGTTAATTAATTTAATTAATTACTTAATTAAAAAATATATAGAATATAGTGTGTGTGTTTTCTGTTTTAATCATTTGTTCTTTAAAAACAAGTGGAGAAGACGGATCTGTATTTTTTAATTTGTATTGCTTTTTTGATTAATGCCATGTTATTTTTTTATCTGATTAGTCCAAGTTTATTGTAATATCTTGATTGATTTAGTTTTTCATACATTTCTGATTTAGTTAGCATTTCTTCTGGTCAAGTGTTTTACATTATGTTTAACTTTACTTCCTGTTTTTATTTTTTAGCGTTGCACTTTGATCACATCTGATATTTTTACTTCCTGTCCCCAGATTGTTCTAATAACACCCACTTTGTTTCAGTCTTGTTCTGCACAGTCTGTAATACATTTAAAAACATAATTTAGTTATTCATCTCACAGTGTCTGATTAAAAAGTTTGTTTTTCATTTGACTTCCTCGTGTCGGGCTTTTGTATTTAGATTTGTGTAATTCACACACTGCAGGGATGTCATTGTTTTTTAGAAGTGTTCATTTACAAAACGTTATCAAGTACTTTACAATCACAGCTTTGCTTTTTATCTTATCTATTGAGTAGAAATGGTAACACATTCAGGCAGGTTGTGCAAACTGCAGACTGAAATCCAGCAAACTCTTCTTAAATTTGCCTTAGGTAAAATCATTAGACAGCTTAAATATTCTTCATCATAAAATAGTAAAATTCAACTCAACATAAATTTTACTTAAACTTTTTAACAACATGAATAAGCTTCTGTTTGGGTTTTCTCTAAAATGCTCAATACATCGGTCAGTAAAACCAGAAGTATTTGTTTGGAAGTCCAGCCTGCTTCATGCTCCACAGATCATCATCAGTCTGAAGCAAAGCCGTGCATGCTGGAAGGGGGTGTAAAGTAAATTAAAGTAAATAAATGCAACACTTGGTACTTGATAATCAGTACTTACAGTTTTTGTTTGCTTCCATATTATCTCGCTGTTTATGCGGATGTGTGTGTAATATGTGTGCATTAGGTGCACATGTTTGTCTTTTTAAAGACTGAAACTAATGAAGAGGAAACAAGAAATCTGATGTGTTTGAAACCTTTTATGTCTTCAAGAAAAATGTCCTCCAGTTATATTTAGAACAGAGAGTAGTGCACCACCTCTCTTCAACCACCGCCTGTAGAGATAAAGGCTGTTTAAAGGATGTAGCATGTTCATTCGTTCATTCGTGACCATCTGCTCATACAGACTCATGTTCGTGCTGCTGTTTGGAGTAATGTTTTTCTATGATATTATTGCTTAGTGTATTTTTAGTTGACGTTTTTCGTAGTTCATATCTTAAATGTTATTACTGTTATTCTTTTACATTTTATTGTTGGATGTAACTGGGACCCCGTGTACATAATCTCGTTTCATCACATGTACCACATGTAGTGCGAATGACAATAAAGAGTCTGTGACTGACTGATGTAGGGTGTGACAAACACCACTTCTGTGCTTTTTCCTGCTAGCCTTCCAGTCAAGACCAACTACACCTTTTATAAGATGTTTCCATAAACGGGTGTTTTTAATGCTCATCCAAAAATAAACTTCTACTTGCACACTAAAAATGTTGTGGCCTTTGAAGAGTTACCTGTACGACCACTTTCACATAATTACATCCTCTACGTGCGACAATACTCATCATAAATTAAAAAAAAAACATGAGTTTAATGTGTAGCTCCCTGCCCTTGAAAAAATGACAAAGAGTACCGGTAATTCAACCTGGAGAGACTCACATAAAGAGAGAGAAGAATACAATTAAAAGGTTTTATTGATGGGGGTTCTTTGGCGCTCGGGCCCCGGCGGAGGGCATGCATGCCGGACCGCTGAGAGCTTGATTGTCCGGCATAGGGAGATAGATTATGGATATCTTCCCCCTCTCAGGACCCAAAGCTGGTGGCGAAGTCGGGATGAAGAATAGGGGAGAACTGAGGATCTTGAAACCCCGGGTTGAGATGGGGAGGTGGAGGGATGCAACTAGGCTGGCAACGGGTAAACAGGAAGAGCTGAGGAAGGGACGGCCTTATATCCGGATGGACGGTTGATGAGTGACGCAGCACAGCTTGGGTGAGTCTGCCATCTTTGAATTTTCGGCAGAGCAAACAATTAATCAGAGTCAGAGTCAGAGAGTCTTTATTGTCATTTGCACCGCATGTGGTACATGTGATGAAAACGAGATTATGTACACGAGGTCCCAGTTACATCCAACAACAAATGAAAGAGAAAAACAGTAATAACATCTAGAACTAACTAAGAAAAACATCAACTAGTAATACACTAAGCCTAATATAGTGGGAATAAACAGCAGCACGAACATGAGTTTGTATGAGCAGATGGTCACAGATGAACACAGATGAACACAGCAACAAGAAAACAGATCAGCATCAGTATGATGTGATATTTTGCAGTGTTTATTTTTTATTTTATTTTTATTTATTCATGAGTCTAACAGCCTCAGGGTAGAAGCTGTTCCTCAGTCTAGTGGTTCTACACTTGATGCTCCTCAACCTCCGTCCTGAGGGGAGTGGGGCAAAGAGTGAGTGTGCTGGATGAGTGAGGTCTTTCATGATGCAGGTGGCTCTTTTCCTGCATCTGGAGGTATAAATGTCTGTGATTGTGGGGAGACTGACTCCAACAGACTTCTGTGCAGCCTTCACCACTCTCTGCAGAGCTTTCCTCTCTTCAACTGTGCAGCCTCCATGCCACACGTTGATGCTGGAGCACAGGATGCTCTCCACTGCACACCTGTAGAAGGAGGTGAGGACTGGGCTGCTCAGACCAGCTCGTCTCAGCCGTCTGAGGAAGTAGAGTCTCTGATGACCTTTCTTGATCAGGCTGGTGGTGTTGTTGCTCCAGCTGAGGTTATCATTCATGTGTACACCCAAGTATTTGTAGCTGGAGACCACTTCCACTGCAGACCCACCTATTTTCAGTGGGGCATGGGTGTGTTTGTTCCTTCTGAAGTCCACAATCATCTCCTTTGTCTTCTTCACATTCATGTGAAGATTATTCTCTTTGCACCAGCTCTCCAGGTGTTCCACCTCCTGTCTGTAGCTGGACTCATCATTGTTTGTGATGCATCCCACCACCGCTGTATCATCTGCAAACTTAACAATATGACAGCCTGGAAGTGTGGCTGTACAATCATATGTGAGCAGAGTGAACAGAAGGGGGCTCAGCACACATCCCTGAGGAGAGCCAGTGCTGAGGGTTATGGTGGAGGAGGAGAAGTTGTGGATCTTCACGGACTGTGGTCTGTCTGTTAAGAAGTCTAGTACCCAGTTACAAATAGAGGGGCTTAGTCCAAGTGTAGATAGTTTGTCTATCAGAGTTTGGGGGATCATGGTGTTGAAGGCAGATGTGAAGTCCACAAAGAGCAGACGCACGTATGAGTCTTTCTGATCCAGGTGGGTGAGAGCAGTGTGGACCACGGAAGAAATGGCGTCCTCTGTTGATCGGTTCTCACGGTATGCGTATTGATGAGGGTCCTCATTGATGTTGACGGTTGCCTTGATGTGGGACATGACCAGTTTCTCAAAACATTTAGCGACTATCGGGGTGAGGGCCACCGGTCTATAGTCATTCAGACCAGTCACTGTGGAGCTCTTTGGGACTGGGATGATGGTCGCGGTCTTCAGGCAGGTGGGAACTGACTCCAGTGCAAGTGAGGTGGTGAAGATGTCAGCCAGCACCTCACAGAGCTGGTCCGCACATTCCTTCAGAACTTTCCCTGGGATGTTGTCTGGTCCGGTTGCTTTATGAGGATTAATCTTTCTGAGACTGCCTCTCACTTCTGCTGCGGACACCCTGAGATGCTCTTCATCTGGTGATGAGGTGAGTCTGGTGCTAATCTGGTGCGTAATCCCACCTGATGTCAGAATTACACAGATTAAATTACCACATTTTTCCAGACACTGCTCATGGGCGTTGTTTTTGATCATTCTGTCTTTGATGCTGCAAATAATTTTTTTAAAGATTCAACATCCATCCATCATCCATCCATCCATCCATCCATCCAACCCACTTTTTCCTTTACAGGTAAAGGGGGTCACTGGTGCTGATATCCAGCGTTCAGTGTGAGAGGTGCGGTGCACCCTGGACAGGTATCCAGTCCATCACAGGGCCACATAGAGACAAATGAGATGAACAACCATTCACTCTCTCAATCACACCTAGAAACAATTTATAGATAACAATTAATTTAATACATGTTATTATTATGTGGGAGGAAACCGTAGTAACTGAAGCAAACCCTGGAAAACGTGCAAATTCCACTCAGAAAGGCCCCCGACCAGAATCCTTTAACCTTCTAGCTGTAGCATAATATATGCTGGCTCTGAGGGCTCTCTCTCTTCCAGTTGCTTCTTTTAGAGGGTGAGATTCAGATCAATACGAATAAGAACCACAAAGCTGGTCCACAGCCTCTGTCGTCAAGTTGTGTAGCTGCTGAACACCCCCCCCCACCACCACCACCACCACCACCTCCTTACCAGAGGCATTGAACTCACTAAGCCAACATTCTGTGTCTGTAAATGTAAAACTTTTGTCAAACCCTTAACATTATTGCTGTAAACAACCAAAGGACCACCTATTGCTTCTGCACTCTGCACGTTTTTGTGAGATGCTAATTGTCATTTTTGATGTTACGTTAACTGACAGTAAAAATTCTGACTTTGATTTTGATTCGGAACCAAACATTAAAAAAAAAGACATCTTAAAGTTTTTCCTTTTAAGAACTTTCTGAAATGTCAATTGCATTCATGCATCGGGGCAAATATTGAATCTTTTTAACAGGAATCTCTTCATATTATCTCATATTTGTCCTTATACATGTATTCAAGTGTTGCTTGACAGACATTTCACATTCTTCATTACTGACAGGAAGATTATCTGATGAACAGCAAAAAGGCTGTTAACTTACATTTGATCTGTTTTTGGACACCAGACTGTAAGATATACAGAAAATAAGAGAAATGAATAAAAGATGCCATAAAGTTTGATATTATTCGGTCTCTTCTGTTAAAATAAATCAGTTTGAGCATGATTAATGGCTGGGGTTTCTGCAGAGTGTGTGAATGTTAAACAAAAACACCCTTACCATTGTCATCAATGGAAAATTTAAACTTTGTTTTTTGTGCTATGGTTGGAAATAAAGGCCTTACATTCTCTCCCTTGTGGTCCTAAAGTGAAACACCACGATCAAGACCAATCAGACTGTTTTGAAAATGTTCACACCCACCTGACAGGACTATATTAGACTGGGTCATCTTATGATGGGCTTTTAGTCGAGTGCAGAAATTATGAAAATGCTGTTCGTAATGTATCCCCTCCTGATGCTCAAGTTTGGATGCAAGTATTTGTTAGAGATATGGAATAGACCGTTTTAATTCAATATTTCAATCGGTTTCTGTCACTAAGTAATGACAGTGTTTGGTGTTATTTTATTTTATTTTTTTCAGGTCGTGCTGAGGATTTAAAATTTGGGACAGAAACTGTTGCTGATGGACAAAATGTGACCCTGAGCTGCCCACGAGAAATTTCTCCTTTACACAATAAAAACTTCTACTGGATCAGACTTGTTTCTGGAAACTGGCCTGAAATTCTGAGAGAAACATCTGATGGTGTTACCAAGGTCCCTCACATTAAAGTAAACCTAGAAGAAGCAACGTTCCTTTTACATATTTATAGAGCTAAGCGAAGTTATGCTGGACTTTACTACTGTGTTCAAGTTAAACAGCTTGACATGACGTTCATGACTGGAATATTTCTGAAAGTTGAAGGTGAAAAATAAAATTTGCATGAATGTATACTTCCTAATATTGCATTTTGAACAGAGATGAAAACAAATACCATGTGTTGTTAAATTTGTTGCTTTTTAAAATGTTCCAGGACCAGAACCAGACATTGCTACTGTCATTCAGGAGCTGTCATCTGACCCGATCAGTCCAGGAGACCCGGAGACTCTGCAGTGTTCAGTTCTCTCTGACTCCAAGAAGAAATCCTGCTCAGCAGATCACAGAGTGTCCTGGTTCAGATCCGGATCAGATCAGTCTCACCCCAGTTTAATTTATGCTCATGGAAACAGTGGTGAAGAATGTGGGATTAGTCCTGAGGCTGATTCTCTCAAGAGATGTGTCTTCTCCATGAAGATCAGCTCCTCTGATCCTGGAACATATTACTGCGCCGTGGCCACGTGTGGACAGATACTGTTTGGAAATGGAACAAAACTGGGCATTGAAGGTAAAAACAAATATTTTTCTAGAGAACAATAATGATGGAAAACTGGTAGAACACTACAGCATCGCTTTTAAAAACACTAATTATATATAATAATCTTGTCATTTTCAATTTATAAGTTCTGTAATTTCTCTAGATGTGTGGAATCAGCAGACGTCCAAAATAATTCTGATGTTGTTATCTGTGGCTTTGACTGTGAGTCTGGCTGGCATCTCTTGCCTCATTTATGCTATCAAGAAGAAATCTTGTCGTTGTTGCTATGGTAATATGAGTTTTACACATCAGTCTATCAAATTTCATTTAGCTGAAAATAAAGTTTCATTTTTTGATTTTTTTTTTTCTGTCACTACAAACAGATGCAGCAAACAATGCTGACCCGAGAAACCAACAGGTATAATGGAAAAAAAAATGTTATATATTATCATTTATGTATAATTTAATGATAATATTTATTTTCTATATCATTGTCTATAAAATTTATATTTTCCTCAGAGAGGTGATCACACTTTGGTTTATTCTGCTCCAACTTTCACCAAATGGAAAATGAGAAAACCAGAAAGACAAAATGAAAGAACAGCTCCAGAGGAGATGGTCTACAGTGCTGTTAAAACATTTGGAACGAATAACAAAACCACAAATTTGTGATGGTAACTTTGAAACAAACAAAAAATACTTACATTGCTTAAAGTTACACTGAGTCTAATCTCATCCACCAGTCTTTTTACTTGTTTTGTTTGAAGCTGATATTATTCCTGCTGCGTCTAAAAAAAAAAGACTTTCAGCTGAGTATTTTTTGACTGAACGTGTTTCACAGTCTTGTCTCTATTTGGGGACACTCAGTTTTCCATTTGTTAATATCTGCTGTATGAAAAAAAAACAAAAAAATAAATGTTGAATAAGACTTAAATTAATTGTGAACAAAAGCTGAATTTTTAATAAACTTCCAATTCAATTAAAGCATTTTCCACTTAATATTGAGATGTATATAAAGGTAGTCCCCGATTTACGAGCGAGATCCGTTACAACGAGGCGCTCGTAAACCGGAAATCTCGTAATTTGGAACGGCCGCCATTTCTCTCGTAAATCCGGAATTTCGCTCGTAAATTGGAACGGTTTTCGCTAGCGCGACTACAAACACTCTATTTTCATCCAAAAACTGCTTATGAGTGCATAAAAATGATCGGAAACGTGTGTCCATATGCTTAGCTAACTAACTGTGGTGAAAAAACACATGAAAACTCAGTATTTTTTTCGTTTTTTCCAAAAATTCGCAGCTCGTAAGTCTGGAACCTCGCAGATCAGAGCGCTCGTAAATCGGGGACTACCTGTACATGTATTTCCTGTTATGTTTAATTTGTATCTGTGACGGTGACACAGCCTGTTGGCTTTTCAGGAAAACACGGGTAAAGAAAATGGAAGGGTGGGTGGATGGGTTTTTGAAAAGAACTTTAAACCATGTAGGACTGATTGATTAAAGCTTTTTTGTTGCAGTTAGTTCCAGAAAACAGCATAATGATATGAAACATGTTGTTCCAGCACATGAATG
This sequence comes from Garcialebias charrua, assembly GCA_038048925.1. Classification (NCBI taxonomy): domain Eukaryota; kingdom Metazoa; phylum Chordata; class Actinopteri; order Cyprinodontiformes; family Rivulidae; genus Garcialebias; species Garcialebias charrua. The sequence continues at coordinate 19,574 of JBBPBX010033635.1, forward strand.
GAGAGGTATTGAGGATGGCAAGGATATTAATATAAATTTGGAGGTTGCAAGATTGTTTGTGAATATGTAGGGAGGAAAATGTTTTGTATTTTTATTGTATCTAGATTTTTAAATTGTTCATATTTTAATGTATAGTTTTTATTATATAAATTTGGAGATTGTAAGGTTGATTACATGACTATGTATGTATTCTTACTGTATTTTGATGGATAAAATGTATCTATTTTAATGTGTGGAAAAGCCCAACAAGGGACAGGAGTTGCAAATTAGCTATATAAACTCTTTGTGCAATGCATCAGTCAGACTTCTTCTGTTCTATGTTTGTGTGCATTGTCCATCTCAAATAATAATCATTATTATGCAATTTTTGTGTTTAATTGCCGGAGATATACTGTCATCGGATGACATGCCCTGTTTTTTGTTCCTGAACCCAACCAGCAGAAATAAACATTTTTAATCACATAAATATTTTTAATGCTGACAATGAAAAACGGCAGATGGAAAGTCTGAAATGGAAGTGACCAGAAAACTTTCGGTGAAACATTCAAAAATGCTTTTAACATTCAGTAAATTTATGAAATACATAATATTTCAACTATTGAACCACTGTCTTAGGGCCTGTCCACACGTAGCCGTTTATCAGTAAAACCAAACAGTTTATCATGCGGTTTGGCTTTTCATCCACGTGAACTCCGGTTGATGTAACTATAAACAAATAATAACAAAACTCTGGCCAAAGTGAAGATTTGAGAACTCTCCGCTTTAGAGTCTGCATGTGGACTTTGAGAACGGAGCTTTCTGCTCCACCGCCTCCAGCTGGAGCGGCGCTGACAGTCACACAATGCTCTAAAAAAAAAGCACTGAAAAGTCAACCTACCTGCTATGATTCCCAGTCGACATTTTCCTGCGTTTTATTAATTTTGTACTCCAACACGGTATTTAATAGTAGTTCAACCTCACGGTCTGTCCACACAAACGAAAGAAAATAAAATAAAAAATAACAGGAAGTGTGGCTGAGTTGAAGGGTTGTGACAGCACTACACTGCCACCTATGGGTTCAGCATATTCATTACAACGCCCTGTCGTGAAAAAAACAGGACATGTAGACAAACATTTTAAATATTCGAACATGTATGGACAGAGATATTTTTGTGTGTGCAAATATTCGTTTTTCAAACACCAGGCTACTTGTGTACAGGGCCTTAACTTCAGTAGTCTTTTTTTAATTTCACAACATGCAAAAACACACAAGATAGAATTTGTAGATAAAGATATAGAAAAGTATTAGGAGGTAAAATGGACAATACGTTTGTGTAAACTCATGCCATTTTATTTATAGAGCACTTAAAACAGCAACAAGGCCAACCAAAGTGCTGTACAAACAAACAAACAACAGGCGACACATAGGCAACATACAAAATGAAGTAAAAAAAAAACTGAATATAGACATAAAATCATCGCAGATAATAAATATAATGACCAAACACAGATCACACAGTAATAAACTTATGGAACAATATCACAGCTTTGAGTGGGTGTGTAAAACTATTTATGCATGCAAGTAATTACATACAAGAGCAAAAAAGTAAAGAGGAAAATTAAATACATTAAGTAATAAAAGGGATGTATGGGATGACTATTTTTTGTTTCAACAGCCACACTAGCTCATTAAGAAAATGATCAAAACTGAATTGTTAAAAAATATATATGAAGTAGCATAATGTGTATTGCATTAGAGTTTAAAAAATAGAAAGAGTTATTCATTTTGTTCTGTTACTGAATATGATTTTTGATTGAACTGATTGATTGAAAAAAGGAGCATACTGTATATAATAAGATTGTTTTCTTCTTTCTGCTACCTTTCATTTTTTATATTTTGTATGTTATCATTTATGGGATGGTTTTGTATTGTTTGTTTTTAAAAAAATGATTTTTTTTATAAATACAATGAAATTAACAGTCTTTTCTTTTCTAGAGTCTCAGATGCACCTTAATTGACATTTTAAGTTGGATTTTCAGTATGAAAAACAAACAAACTTGTGAATGGGTCGTCAAGGAAAACGATATGAAATATCGGCTACACCTGCTGCTTCAAGTCAGACATTGTGCTGAGAAAATACCTTTACTGTATTTGACTGCTTTATTTGGAGAAAAGGAGTAAAATGTGCAAAAGCAGAAGATATTTCCTGTGGTTTTGATTTATCTAACTTGCTGTTTCTAATGCAGCTTCAGGCAAAAAGCCACATTATGTTTGTGAATCAATAATCTTCGTAATATTATTCATAAATGTAAACAAGTAACTCAAACCCTCAGCCCTTTTGTTATTGCCTAGCACACGAACAGGAAGTGCTGCATGTTCCATCCCCAAGGCCAAGAGCTGGTATATTTTTCTCATCACTTTGAACAATTACTGAAACTGCTTAATCATAACAGATCTGACTTGACAGCAGCAGCAAGTGGCAGCCAATCAGATTCATAGAGCCGTTAAACCCAGAGGATGATGTCATCTCCATGACGTGACTTAATTTGCTTTAACGCGTTCTTTCTGATGAATGTGTGACTCATCATGAGCATCCCAACGTTTTAATGTGGATTTATTTTGATGAGGAACACGCTCACATTTGATCATCTAAAACTGCAGTGCCGTCTGAAAAATGCATTGTGGGTATTTTTAGAAATCTTTAAAAATATATATTTTTTCATTTCGTTTTGTTTCATCACAGTTTTCTACTCTAGTCACTTCAAACATTTGTCTAGAAACTCCTTGCATCTGTTACAAGCTGAAGGTGTAAATGAGTCCTCACGGCTCAATGTGACTAATGTGTATAAATAAAGGTTGAATGAATGAATGAAACCCAAAGTATAGCGTATAGACTGGCATAATAACCCTAAATTTGCGCAAGATGACCCCGTTCTGGGGAATTTGTCAAAGTCAAAAATCAAAGTTTCTTTATGTGTCATTCGTACGACATGTGGTACATGTGGTCGAACAAACTAATGTACCCAGGGTCCCAGTTACATCCAACAAAAGTATAAATTATAAAGAAAAGCAGTTACAAGTTGTAAGATATGAACTAAGAAATATACTAAACCAAGAATACACAAGCAATAGTAGTACAAAAACAATATGCCAAACAACAACAGTACAAACGTGTCTGTGTGAACAGATGAAAGATGAATGAACACAGCAGATGAAATAAATCAGCAACATGAGATCAGCAATATGGATAATCAGCATATTAACATATCAACTATCAAGTGGTATTAAAGTGATTTTTTTTCAGTGATTATCCTGATTAGAGATTCATGAGTCTAACAGCGTCATAGTAGAAGCTGTTCCTCTGTTTAGTGGTTCTACACTTAATGCTCCACAACCTCCTGCCTGAGGGGAGCAGGGCAAAAAGTGAGCATGCTGGGTGAGTGGGGTCCTTCATGATGCAGGTGGCCCTCTTCCTGCATCTGGAGGTGTAGATGTCTGTGATGGTGGGGAGGCTGACCCTAACATACTTCTGTGCAGCCTTCACCACTCTCTGCAAAGCTTTTCTTTCTGCAGCTGTGCAGCTTCCATGCCACACGTTGATGCTGGAGCACAGGGTGCTCTCCACTGCACACATGTAGAAGGAGGTGAGGACTGAGCTTCCCAGACCAGCTCGCCTCAGCTGTCTGAGGAAGTAGAGTCTCTAAGCTTTCTTGATCAGGGTGGTGGTGTTGTTGCCTCAGGTGAGGTTGTCATTCAGGTGCACATCGAAAGTACTTGTAGTTGGAGATCACTTCCACCGCAGATCCACTGTCCATCCTCTGGACATGTCCAAACCATCTCAGCCTGGCCTCTCTAACTTTATCTCCCAGTTGTTCAACATGTGCTGTACCTCTGATTATCTAATTCCTAATCATATCCATCCTTGTCACTTCTGAGGAGAACCTCGACATCTTTATTTCTGACACTTCCAGTTATGTCTCTTGTCTTTTTGTCCATGCCACTGTCTGCAGACCATACAACATAGCTGGTCTCACAACTGCCATGTAAACATTTCTTTTCACATTTGCTGCCAATCTTGTGTTGCAAATCACTACTGAAACTTTTCTACATCTTCTTCACCTTGACTGGACTCTCTTCTTCACCTCTTTGACACATTCTTCATTTTTCTGGATAGTGGACCCCAATACTTGAAGTCCTGCACCTTTGTGACCTCTGATCCTTGTGTCCTCACTATTCCATCACCCTCTCTCTCATTCACACACATGTTCTCTGTCTTACTACGGTTGACTTTCATTCCTCTTCTTTCAAATGCATACCTCCACCTCTCAAAGTTCTCTTGCACCTGTTCTCTGTTCTCACTACAGCTAACAATATCATCTGTAAGCATCATAGTCCATGGGGATTCCTGCCTGACCTCAACTGTTAGTCAGTCCATCAAGGTTAAGGTTCTTTATTGTCATTCTCATCACATGTGGTACATGTGAGAGACTGAGAGACCTAATGCTGAGAGACTTTTTTGAAAGAACATACTGGATTTTTTTTAGAGAAGCTACTGAAAACAAAGGACTAGTTGATCTTGAACAATACACATCCCCAGTACTGGGATATTTGACGCCAGGAACACTGCCTTCAAGTCTGGAAACTCAGAGGAGCTGAGAAAGACTAGGAGAGAGCTTGTTGCTGGAATCAAGAGGGCCAAAAACAAATATGCACGGAGGATTGAGGGGTAGTTCACCTCACAAGACCCATGGAGCATGTGGAGGGACATGAAGTGCATAACAGACTATAAAGGAAGGAGTGAACAGTGCCCCAAAGATCCATCTCTGCCTGATGCCCTCAACAAGTTTTATGCATGCTTTGAGGACCCAAACAGACCACCCAGCACCAGACTCACTTCACCATCGGATGAAGAGCATCTCAGCATGACCGCAGCAGAAGTGAGGAGTAATTTCAGGAGGATCAACCCTCACAAAGGAACAGGACCGTACAACATACCCGGGAAAGTGTTGAAAGAATATTCAGATAAGCTCTGCGATGTGCTGGCCGACATCTTTAACACCTCACTTGCCCTGGAGACAGTTCCTACCTGCCTAAAGACCGCGACCATCATCCCAGTCCCAAAAAGCTCTACAGTGACTGGTCTGAATGACTATCGACCAGTTGCCCTCACCCCAATAGTCGCTAAATGCTTTGAAAAACTGATCATAACTCACATCAAAACAACCATCGACATCCATGAGCACCCTCATCAGTACGCAATACTGCAGATTAGGGGTTGAACGAGTACATAATTTTAAAACTCGACATTAACATAAATAAACTCGAGTGGTGCTCGAGTAGTCAATGGCCCTCATGCACGAACCGTTCTTACGCACAGATTTGTTCTTATACTGTGCGTACGAGTGATTTAGGATCATTTGTGGCATCCAACAATGTTTTCGTATCCTAGGATTTTTTTCAGATACGAACAAAATTTACGTGTGGTCCAGACCTGTCGTATATTTTACGAGCAGACAGTCTGCTGTTATCCAGACGGGATTTCTCCACTAATAACTTTATATTTCGTTATTTAGAAAATATTTTGAGTTTAAAAACAATTAAATGCAACCACACATATTGGTTTAATTAAAGCGGCTTCAACACCCCCCCCCCCCACGTCCACCACCTTGCGCCACCCGCGCGTGACCCCCCGCGCCACTCATGTCGACCACCGTGTGCCACGCAACGCGCCCGCGCAACCACGCCACGCGCCCCCACCCCGCGCAACTCATGTCGACCACCGTGTGCCACGCAACGCGCCCGCGCAACCACGCCACGCGCCCCCACCCCGCGCAACTCATGTCGACCACCGTGTGCCACGCAACGCGCCCGCGCAACCACGCCACGCGCCCCCACCCCGCGCAACTCATGTCGACCACCGTGTGCCACGCAACGCGCCCGCGCAACCACGCCACGCGCCCCCACCCCGCGCAACTCATGTCGACCACCGTGTGCCACGCAACGCGCCCGCGCAACCACGCCACGCGCCCCCACCCCGCGCAACTCATGTCGACCACCGTGTGCCACGCAACGCGCCCGCGCAACCACGCCACGCGCCCCCACCCCGCGCCACTCATGTCGACCACCGTGTGCCACGCAACGCGCCCGCGCAACCACGCCACGCGCCCCCACCCCGCGCAACTCATGTCGACCACCGTGTGCCACGCAACGCGCCCGCGCAACCACGCCACGCGCAACTGTCGGCACGGCCCCCCCACCCCGTGCCACTGTCGACACACACACACACACACACACACACACACACACACACACACACACACAGCGCCGCTGCAGAGACAGGGGAGAAAAAAGCGAAACCAGCTTATACAGCTGTTTCATGTCATTTTTAATATAAACTGCCTGTTGACTGTGGGCGCTCACTGATGTCATCTGTATTCTGTGTGGGTCTGCGCTCAGATCCGGGGCTGACACTATGATCAAAGGCGAGTCAATTTTAATTCGCCAAACGCGTTTGTGTGTTTTCTGACGCATAAAAGCCGGAATGAATGGACACTTCCTGCTCGCGGTGGCAGGAAACTATATCCTTATATGGTGTTTTGAGGGGTGGGAATTATGTAAATAACCTCCCGCGTGCACGAGCAGGTGAATAGAACAGGTGGGATTCATCATTATTTACACAGCTCATATACACACATTTCCTGACGATAGAAGACTTTGTTGGATCTGACGTGGCATGTTCGTACGAACACTTCGTACGAACAAAAGTAGGAGAAATTTAGGATAAAAATACGAACATTTTTGTGCATGAGGGCCAATGATACCATACCATACCATTTTATTTATAAAGCACTTTAAACAGGAACAAGTCCACACAAAGTGCTGTCATGATGTCATAGGCTCTTAAGATGCTAAATAAATAAATATATAAAAATGCATAAAAACGTCATTATTTACCCCCAAAAAAAAGACCAACAAAACATTGGGAGCATTTATTATGCTACTATCATTTATCATACTGCAGATAAGTCACAGGAAAAACAAAACTATTAGTTATTATTATTAATATTAACATAGTGAATGTACCATGCGTCACCCACGTCAAAACGAAACTTAAAAACAAGTCGGGCCACACCGCACCACTGTGTTGCTGTGCAATTTAGGTTTACTTTTAGATATTAATGTGTTTATACCCTGATGCATGCTCAATAATCCAGGTAGAAAAATCCAAAAAAGCTAAGTCTGGTCCTCTGGACATTCAAAAAACAAAAAACAAAGCAAAAACATTGTAGAAACGTTTCGTCTTTCGTCCGAAAGACTTCCTCAGATTGAGGAAGTCTTTCGGATGAAACGAGGTTTTTAATAGGTCTAGAGAGATGAATATTTGTTGCTTTTTGTTTGTGAAACGAGAGAGGAAGCTGTTTTGTCCCTGTTATATATGTGACCTGCAATCCAACACCGCCACCTCCTGTCACAATCTACGGTGGTCAGTGACAGAAATTGATTCAATGAGCAGCAAAGCATTCTATAAAATTATAAACTGTTTTATAATAATAAAACACGACAGATTTTTACCTTTTTGACAAGACTGGGACTGCTCCAAACATCTGTACGCACAGATGAATCCATTTGGTAGCATCTACTAGCTCGGTGCGGATCATGTGACATGTGACGTAATGACGTCAGTGCGACGTGATGACATTACCATGAGTACTCGAGAGGGACAAAAATACATAGATTGAACTTTTAGGACTTGATCTGTCGAGTACTCGGGTACTTTGTTAAAGCACTAGTACGCATACCGTGAGAACCGATCAAAAGAGGACACAATCTCCTCTGTGGTCCACACTGCTCTCACCCACCTGGAACAGAAGGACTCATACGTCCGTATGCTCATTGTGGACTTCACATCTGCCTTAAACACCATGATACCGCAAACCCTGATGGACAAACTATTCACACTTGGACTAAGCCCCTCCATTTGTAACTGGGTACTAGAATTTTTAACCAACAGACCACAGTCAGTGAGGATTCACAACTTCTCCTCCTCCACCATAACCCTCAGCACTGGCTCTCCTCAAGGATGTGTGTTGAGCCCTCTTCTGTTCATTCTGCTCACATATGATTGTGCAACCACCCATCCATGCTGTCACATTGTAAAATTTGCAGATGATACAGCTGTGGTGAGATGCAGCGCAAACAATGATGAGTCCAGCTACAGGCAGGAGGTGGAACACCTGGAGAGCTGGTGCAAGGAGAATAACCTTCACATCAATGTGAAGAAGACAAAGGAGATGGTTGTGGACTTCAGAAGGAACAAACACACCCACACCCCACTGAACATAAGTGGATCTGCGGTGGAAGTGGTCTCCAGTTACAAGTACTTGGGTGTACACATGAATGATAACCTCAGCTGGAGCAACAACACCACCAGCCTTATCAAGAAAGGTCATCAGAGACTCTACTTTCTCAGACGGCTGAGACGAGCTATTCTGAGTAGCCCAGTCTCACCTCTTCTACAGGTGTGTAGTGGAGAGCATCCTGTGCTCCAGCATCAACGTGTGGCATGGAGGCTGCAGAGCTGCAGAAAGAAAAGCTTTACAGAGAGTGGTGAAGGTTGCACAGAAGTCTGTTGGAGTCAGTCTCCCCACCATAACAGACATTTACACCTCAAGATGCAGGAAGAGAGCCACCTGCATCATGAAAGACCCCACTCACCCAGCACACACACTCTTTGCCCCACTCCCCTCAGGACGGAGGTTGAGGAGCATCAAATGTAGAACAACTAGACTGAGGAACAGCTTCTACACTGAGGCTGTTAGACTCATGAATAAATAAACAATAAGAATAATCATTGCAAAATATCACATCATGCTGATCTAAAAAATCTAATTCTGGTCCTCTGGACATTCAAAAAACAAAACAAAACAAAGCAAAAAAATGGTAGAAACGTTTCATCTTTCGTCCGAAAGACTTCCTCAGTCTGAGATGCTGTATTCAGCTCAGTCTTATAAATAGCATTGTCTCCCTGTCTCCCGTCCGTCTCCCTGCTATTTATAAGACTGAGCTGAATATAGCATCCCAGACTGAGGAAGTCTTTTTGATGAAAGACGAAACGTTTCTACCATTTTTTTGCTTTGTTTTGTTTTGTTTTGTTTTTTGAATGTCCAGAGGACCAGAATTAGATTTTTTTTAGATTTTTCTACCTGGATTATTAAAGGGGACCACACATGCAAAATTCACTTTTTAATGTTTTTTTTAACTCAACTTTGGGTATTTACTTAATAAAAAAACTGTCCTAGTGCCAAAAAAATGCACCCAGTGGTTAATTTACTCTAAGTTGATTTATTTGTCTGTGATATAAACTGTTTGTTTCTCACTTCCTGCGGTTTGTGACGTCACAAACCGCAGCCACAACCCACACCAAACCTGAGTCCAGCCCCTCACCTAGCAACCCCTGGTGCGGCTCAACCCACTCAGTATAAAATACGTCACGGTTGCCGAGCAGTTTTGGAGCTGACCCGGCGGTCATTTATTTATTTATTCATTTATTTAGCCCCGGGGGGCTAGGGGCTTGCCCTGCTCCAGCCACGTAGCACATCTTGAGTAAAACCAGAATGTTTTATTACCTTGTTTGTACTCTGTCTCGTTGAAACTGTGCACACACACACTCTCTCGCGGAGCGACAGTCTGAAACGTACAAGCACCAATGATCGATATACTTTTCAGATTAGCAATTTATTTATTTTAAGAATACCTTTCACTTCATCAAAATCTAATCAAAACTCCAGCGTTCTAAAAGTAAATGGTTGTATTTGTTTCTTATACGATGAAGGACTGCTTTTGCTCATTGTCAGGTTGGGTCAGTGAGATAAATCACTGGTGTGGCACCCAAAGGACCGGGGTTCGCTTCCTGGCCACGGCATCTTTTTTTTTTTTTTTTCCGGAGAGATCGGGTGAGGGCTGCTGGGAGCTGCTGGCTTTTGAGGACCGTGTGGGTCCGGTGACGGTCAGAGGTTGCCTCATACGGATAAATTAACTGGAAACACTCGGTGAACTTTGTGTGTGTCTGAATTGGATGTGCAACCGCGGATCGAAGCGCTGCATGCAACTAGCGGAGCTAGTGGGCTGTTTGTTACCGAAGGAGGAGGAAGAGCTAATTTTAGCCTCGGATTCGGGAGGGCATGATAAAAGGAGCAGCTAATGGCGGGGTGCACAGACAGATTTCGGTAAGCTATCTTAAGCTAGCACTAACAGTAAGTCAAATGAGTAATAAAAAAAGAGCTAATTTCAAAACAACAACAGATTTGAGATACTGGCTGTTACAGAGGGCGGAGTTAATGTAAACAGAGTTTTGACGGGCGTGGCGTTCAGAGCTCATTATCATAAACAGGTAGTTTAGAACGGAAGTTAGAAATGGCAGAATTAAAAAGGGTATAATTTATTATCTAATAATTATTTTGTGTATTAAATTGAATGAACAGGGTCTGGATAGCACACAAACATACCATAAAAATAAAAACATCTGAGGTCCCCTTTAAGCATGCATCAGGGTACATCTTGCTGATCCTGATCTGTTTCTTGTTGCTGTGTTCATTTGTGACCATCTGCTCATACAGACTCATGTCCGTGCTCCTATTTGTAATGATGTTTTTCTATTACATTAGTGCTTAGTGTATTTTTAGTTGATGTTTTTCTTAGTTATATCCTAGATGTTATTACTGTTTTTCTCTTACATTTTGTTGTTGGATGTAACTGGGACCCTGTGTACATAATCTCGTTTCATCGCATGTACCACATGCGGTGCAAATGACAATAAATGCTGGTGAAGATTCTCAATCATCCAGGACATTGATAAAATCAAAAAAAGGTGTTCAATAAGAAACAACTGGACTTTATTTGTAGCAGAAGACGTTTCTCCCTTCATCCAAAAGGCTTTCTCAATTCTAAGAGCAGACTGTGAGAGTGAAGTTATAAATGCTGAGAGGTGATACCCACACACACAAACCTAATGTATGTACCCTGATGCATGTATATTGACAAATCACACCACTGCTTTAAAAACTGAGAGAAGAGACACACACATATATACTGTATGTAGATTGACCAATCACACTTCACACCTTGAGCATGCATCAGGGTGTTCACACCTTAACAGTATGAGTTACCCAAAGTCCCTGTTAATCTAAATCACAGAAAAGGCTCCTCTGTTCTCATCAGGTGTGAACCGTCTGGGAATCAGTCTTAAAACTGCATCATATGTTTTTGAAAGTTGGAATCTGAGACCTCCTCCTCTGTTTAAAGATGATTTCTCTCTTTTTACATAAATAGCTTCCTTCACACCCCTCTAAAACCATCTGTGTTCTCTGTCCAAAATGTGCACATTCTGGTCTTCAAATGAGTGTCCCTTGTCCGTGAGGTGGAGGTGAACAGCTGAGTTTTGTCCAGCGGAGGTGTGTTGGGACATTTGTCTGTGAATCGACTGTTTAGTTTCCCCAATGTGGAGGTCTGGACAGTCCTCTCTGCACTGGACTGCGTAAATTACATCACTCTGTTTGTGCGTAGGTGTTTTGTCCTTCGGGTGCACCAGCCTCTGTCTGAGAGTCCTGCTGGATTTGAAATGTACTGGGATGTTGTGTTTGTTGAAAATCCATCTGAAATTCTCTGAAACTCCAGCCACATAAGGGATGACAATGTTTTTTCTTCTGTTCTCCTTTTTCTGTTCATTATTGTATTTTGTAGATTTCCTCGCTGACTTGACAAAAGCCCAGTTAGGATATCAACATGTTTGGAGAGATTTTTTGATGTGTTTCTATTCCTTTTCCTTCCCTTCTGTCTTTGTGGGGATGTGTTTGGCCCGATGCTGTAAGGTTCTGATGACAGAAAGTTTGTGTTCCAGTGGATGGTGAGAGTCAAACAGAAGATACCTGTCTGTGTGGGTTGGTTTTCTGTAAACTTCAATGTTGAGACTGTCCTCTCCCTCCATGTGAACCAAACAGTCCTAAAAAGGCAGCTTGCTATTGTTTGCATCCTCTCTGGTGAACTTGATGTTGTTGTCCACTGAGTTTATGTGTCTGGTGAACGCTTCCACTTCCTTGGTTTGGATTTTTACCCAGGTACAGTATCATCCACATATCGGAACCAATGGTTTGGGGCTGTTCCCTCATAGGAGTTTAGGGCTCTCTGTTTCACTTCATCCATGTAGAGGTTGGCAACAATGGGTGACACTGGAGATCCCATGGCATATCTGTGCTTCTGTCTGTAAAAACTGTCATTGAACTTGAAATAAGTGGTGGAGAGGCAGAGAGCCAGCAGGGTGCAGATGTGGTCTGATGGCAGATGAGATTTACCTGACTAAATAAAGGTTGAATGAATGGTCTGGGGGGAAGTTGGTCCTTTTGTCCAAATCCTTGTCTTGTAGAAGTCATTTTTGACCGTTTCTACTGTTTCAGAAATGGGTATGCAAGTGAAAAGAGAAGTCACATCATATGATACAAGACAAGAAAGTCCATGCTCAATAATCCAGGTATCAAATCCGATAATTCTCAGTCAGGTCATCTGGACAGTTTCTTTTTGGTAGAAACGTTTCACCCTCACTCCAGAGGGCTTCATCAATCAGAGTAGTTCCAGCACGCTGTTCCCCCACCAAGCGGTAAACAACTTAAGTGGACCAACCAGTTTGCAGTCCATTTTGGCTCCAGCAAACTGGTTGGTCCACTTAAGTTGTTTATGGCTTGGTGGGGGAACAGTGTGCTGGAACTACTCTGACTGATGAAGCCCTCAGGAGTGAGGGTGAAATGTTTCTACTAAAAATAAACTGTCCAGATAACCTGATTGAGAATTATCCGATTTGATACCTGGATTATTGAACATGAACTTTCTTGTCTTGAACCACTTTGGCTGTGGCTGCCTGCCTGGGAGGAGACGACAAGGGACAGGACGGCCTCCAGAAACCATCTTGGCTCCATCAAACTGGTTGGTCCACTTAAGTTGTTTACTGCTTGGTGGGGGAACAGTGTGCTGGAAATACTCTGACTGATGAAGCGAGGGTGAAACGTTTCTACAAAAAAGAAACTGTCCAAATGACCTGATTATGAATTATCGGATATGATACAAGAGTTTCTCCCGGGGATAGCTTCAAATGTTGAAATTGGGACAAAGATATATCCAGATTTATATGGAATGGCAAAAGACCTCGCATCCGTTACAAAACATTACAATTAACAAAGGATAGAGGAGGATGGGGCCTCCCAAGTCTCAAAAACTATTTCATCTCCGCTCAAATTAGAACACTACTATACTGGTGCAATCCAGCTTATGTAGCAAAGTGGAAGGAAATAGAATGCAATTCACTCTCAGACATCCCTCTGCAGGCAATACTGGCAGACACTAAACGGCTTGATCAGATGGACGAACTGGAAAATAAATGGATTAAATCAACATTAACAACATGGAAAGAAGTTGTAAAAACAAATAAACTAAACAAAGAAATCAAGGTATTAAATTGGATAGCATATGATAAAAGCTTTCTACCAAACAACGTTGACTCCAGATTCAAATCCTGGATCACAAAAGGTATAAAAGTCATCT
>JBBPBX010033636.1:8986-19897 GCA_038048925.1 Garcialebias charrua
TATATATATATATATATATATATAAAAAGAATAAAGGAAGCAAACATAAAATAAAAAAATACCTTCCACCCTCCAGTGACATCATGAAACCCTGTCAGCCTAACCCAGTCAGCCTCACTCGTCAAACTCAGTGGGTGGGACTAACCCTAACCCAGACGCCTGATTGGCTGCTCCTCACAGCAAGTAAAGACAAATCCGCCACAGATTGATCCACAAGTCAGAAAACATTCCAAAACTTTACGTGTATTTGGACTAAACTTTGGCTTTTTTCATACCAGGAATGTGAAAATGATGTGCTTTTACGAGAAGCAGCATTTTTAAATGAAGAAGCTCCAAAGGGTCTGACCTACCCCGATGCAGCAGTGTGGATCACAGACCCCAGTTTGCATACAAGGTAAGAAACATTATATTAACTTGAGGTAATGCTTGTGAAACACTTAAGGCTTATCTAACAATTTAGGATTTCACATGCTCAGCGTTAGTCCCGCCCACTGAATTTGATGAGTGAGACTGACAGTTAACATAATTTCATGCTGACACATAAGGGTGGAATGTGAAAAAATTAAATAATTGAATAAATAATAAAATAATTATATCACAAAATAATTTAATGATTTATTTAATAATTAAATTATTCATTTCGTTATTGTGTTTTTATTTATTTCATTTTGTCACATTCCGTCCTCCATACATTAGAGGTTCGTTAGGGTCTAGTCTGGCATACTGCTCTCGTCACATGAATAAAGGCCTTGATGGGTGTGGAAGTGACTGGGTATCAGACCTAAAGCTGCATTATCAGTTTTTGAACGTTGAAATCTGAGACCACCTCTTGTGTTTAAAGATGGTTTCTCTCTTTTCACATTAGCTTCCTTCACCCCTCTCTCAAACCATCTATCTTCTTGGTCCAAAATAACGTTTTGGTCCTAAAGAGTTTCCCTTATCCTTGAGGTGTAGGTGAGCCACTGAGTCTTGTCCTGAAGAGCAGCTCTCCTGTGTTGAGCCATTCGTCTGTGAAGAAGCTGTTTGGTTTATCCAGTACAGGTAGTCCCCAACTTACGACCGCCTCGAGTTACGACGTTTCGTGGTTAAGACACGCATCTCCCATAAAAATAAAACAATTGTTATGAAAATTTTATTTTGAAAAGCCGAGTTATGCAGTTTCTGGCTAAAACGTAGCGGCGGAGAAATACTGCCCTGTACTCTCTAAAAAAGCTAAGTCTGGTCCTCTGGACATTCAAAAAACAAAACAAAACTTGTTGGACCAAGCTGGACAGCAGCTGTGGAAAAGTAGCTGTTTTATGTATGGCGGTTTTACGACGTAAACAAATGGAGAATACTGAGGAGGGACGGCGGAACAGAAGAAACGGCTTCACTAGCATTCCAGTAGGTTAACTCTTTTTTTCTCTTCATTATGGCTCCCAAATGTATGTTTTTTTGATAATTATGTAGGGTATTGTGTTAGGATATGCTAAGTGCTTGGTAAAATACAGTACCGTACGTATATGGTGCAGTTTGGACGTATGTTCAGACTTACGTCAAATTTCGCTTTACGACGCAGCGCAGGAACGGAACTCCGTTGTAAGTCGGGGACTACCTGTATAGAGATCTGGACATTCGTCGCTGCACTTAACTGCAGACACAACACCACTCTGTGTGTTTGGGTGTTTTGTCCTTAGGGTGGACCAGCCTCTGTCTGAGAGTCCTGTTGGGATTGAAACGTACTGGGAAGCACTGGGATTGTGTTGGAGAAAATCCTTCCGAGTTTCTCAGATACTCCAGCAACATAAGGGGTAAAGTTTTTCCCTCTTTTCCAACAATAACTTAAATCCCACACTCTGTTCTTCGAATTGAGAAAACTCCTCGGATGAGAAGTGAAACGTCTTCAGCTACAAAATAGAAGTTTTTTATCTTTTTTGGATTTTAACAAGTCCTGGATGACAGAATGTTCAACAGCTTTTGACTAAAAAACAAGTTGACTCAGTCGGTAAGCACAGATTTTGTTCAATGAGTAGCGCCTAAACTACTACCACACAAAAGAACTGCTCAGTA
The DNA here is from genome assembly GCA_038048925.1 of Garcialebias charrua. Classification (NCBI taxonomy): domain Eukaryota; kingdom Metazoa; phylum Chordata; class Actinopteri; order Cyprinodontiformes; family Rivulidae; genus Garcialebias; species Garcialebias charrua. The sequence goes on from JBBPBX010033636.1 coordinate 11,036, forward strand.
TCTTTAATATGATGGATCCATTGCCATTTGTGTGTGTGTTCTAAAGTTGAGTAGCCATGGCAGCCATCTTGAATCAGATTGACACCAAGTTAATTGGTTGTAGAAGAACATAGAGTTTGAGTTTCATCAAGCAACTATCACTCGGAGCACATGATGGGAATAACTCGACTACTACTCACGATTTCTAACTCAATTTCTGTACGTTTGAAGACATAGCCATTTTTGTGTTTTTTAGTGTCAGTTGGTTAAGGCAGCCATCTTTATTTTGATTGTAGTTGATCAATTTTAGATGTACGTCCAATGATTTTCTGTTAATTTCCTTTTAAAATTGTCCACTGAGTTGAGATATGTTGGAAACAGATATGATCACTTACTTTCTCTTAAGTAATATGTAGTTGGTTCTTGTTACTAGGGGTTGAACGAGTACATGATTTTTAAACTCAACATTAACATAATAAAGCTCGAGTAGAACTCGAGTAGCTGATGTCATAGGATCTCAAGATGCAAAGAATAAAAATAAAAACGCAAAAAAAACCGTAATTTATTATTTATAAACAAAAAAGACCAACAAAACTAACTAACTAAAAATATTCCTCGGACCAAATTGAGGACCATGGGAGACCGAGCATTCTGTGTGGCTGCCCCCTGCCTGTGGAACTCCCTCCCTGACGACCTGAGAGCTCCACAGTCACTGGTTGACTTTAAAAGCAGCATAAAGACCTTTCTTTTTAAGCAAGCCTATTCTGCCTCCACATGATTTTATCTTTGATCTTAGCTGATATCATTATTGATTTTACTTGATTTTATCACTTGTTTTATTTTATTTATTTTTTAAGCAAGCCTAATCTGCATCCACATGATTTTATCTTTGATCTTAGTCGATATTATTATTGATTTTATTTGATTTTATCACTTGTTTTATTTTGATCTTTGCTTTGTTGCACTTTGTAGCACTTTGAGATTTTTATTAATGAAAAGTGCATTATAAATGGAATTCATTATTATTATTATTATAAAACATTGGGAGTGTACCGTATATGATGCTCCTACCATTTATCATACTGCAGATAATTCAGAGGAAAACCAAAACTATTTATTATTATTAAGCTGTAAAAGTGAAAGAAACGTGTGATACGTCAAAAACGAAACTAAAAACAGTGGGGCGCTTGACCACCTTGACACACCGCCAGCGATGCTGCACATAAGGTTTAGTTTTAGAGATTACTATGTTTATAGGTGTTTATAGGTTTAGAGATTAATATTTTTTGCTTTTTGTTTGTGAAACAAGATCAGTGGAAGCTGGTTCTGGTTCGGTCGTTTGGACCCGGTGTTGCATCATATTCTTTGACCTGCAACAGTGCATGCAACACCGCCCCCTATGGTCACAATATACGGTGGTCACAGAATACAGGTAGTCCCCGATTTACGAGCGCTCTGATCTGCGAGGTTCCAGACTTACGAGCTGCGAATTTTTGGAAAAAACGAAAAAAATACTGAGTTTTCATGTGTTTTTTCACCACAGTTAGTTAGCTAAGCATATGGACACACGTTTCCGATCATTTTTATGCACTCATAAGCAGTTTTTGGATGAAAATAGAGTGTTTGTAGTCGCGCTAGCGAAAACCGTTCCAATTTACGAGCGAAATTCCGGATTTACGAGAGAAATGGCGGCCGTTCCAAATTACGAGATTTCCGGTTTACGAGCGCCTCGTTGTAACGGATCTCGCTCGTAAATCGGGGACTACCTGTATGGTGTAACACCGGTTAGCAATGCGCTCCAAACAGGAAGTTGATTCATTTTCTGTTCTGTAACTGCGACATGATGGCGTCAATACGAATACTTGACGTGAAATAAAAAAACTCGATAGATGTCCTAAGAATCGATGTGTAGATTACTCTAGTAGTCTGTTAAAGCCCTACTTGTTACCAGAGCACGTGTTGGAGAAAACACTGTATGTGCAAATACGAAGTTTCATAAAAAGTGGTAACTAAATATTTCCAGACACTACCGTTGAGTTTTGGACTGTAGATTTAAGGCTTTGGATTTGTCATTTGATTGTTATGACTTAATTTCATCACCTCAGGCCTATAAATTATCTAGTTTTTTATTTATTCTATGTAATTTCAGCCTTTAAAAACGGAATGCTCTGGCTGCGTTTCCATCATCTAATTTGTGACAAGACAACTCAACCAGAGTTCATAACATCTTCCGATTCAATGCAAACACACGCAGAAGGAATTCAAATAAACTTTCTTGGCTTACAAAGCAAGTGAAGCATTAATTCTGCTGTTTCAGTTGCCTATGAGCAACTTAATCTAAATTTCCCCCCCATCACTCTCTTGTTTGACCAGCATTTGCATTCTTAACTCTGTCTTAAAAAGACTTGGCTCAGCAGCTTTGGGTGGAAAATAAATGAGGAGTCTGCAGTTTCAAACAGAGCACCAAGGCAACCCTTTCTCGTGCCAAGGGTCTGCCTCGCTTTCTTTAAGGTGGGCTGTGAGAGGAGTTTTAACAAGCATGAGCTCCATCTCAAATATTTTGGAAGAAAGGATTGGTCTCTTTGCCTTTCTCATGTACCATTTCTAAAAATAAATAAAAAATAAAAAAGGGGGACACAGGTCATTTTAAAAAGTTTGCTTCCTTTTCTTGTACTGAAGCAGATGGAGAGGAAAAGTCTATTTTTCTACTCGACTGGATTTGAAGCGAACAGCTCGACTGACTTTCCAAGAAATCTGCGAGGCAAATGTCAGCAATTACTTCTGTCAGCCATCTTCCTATTCGTTTGTTTACCTTGGAGACCATACCTCGTTGTTATTGATCTGGAGAGTGTAAAAGGTCACAGGATTAAAGATGACAGCCGCCGTGGTAACCATGGAAACTCCCTCCCATCCTGCCTCTACGTTCAAACCCAGAACCAGTCAGTGGTTTAAACTTTGATGCTGGCTGTTAAACAGGTCAGAGTTACATTTGTGTGCCACGTATAGCTCTTCTGTATTTACTTCTTTCGGTGGACAACTCTTAATTTGGCTACAGTTCCTGTTTCACTATGGTGTTTCCTCATAAGCAACACTTGCTGTTCAAGAGAATTACAGCAGCACCGACATAAACGGCAACAAACACTGAAAGTGTATAGCAGGGTTTCTGCTTTTTGGCACCGTCGGATACCTACGGTATGTTATCGGCTTTTAAGGAAGATGGCAACAGCGGCTTCAGCCATCGTAAAGCTGCCGAACTTATGTGAAGGATCAGTTCCCTTATCAGTCTTGTCACTCGATGCAACATATCACTATGGGAAATTGCGCCCGCGCAGTTTACCTAAAGGAATACAATCAAGCCTTTACGGCAGGGGCGTCAGCGTCGCGCCAGAGGCCACGCCCTCTGGGTACTTAAGCCGCTGACGCCCATCCATTGATCTCCTATTGCCCTTCACCTCGCTTAAACCTGAACTCTCTCTCTTTGCGGGACTTCTCTGTTGCTTCATCGCTCGACTAGAGGTGAGCTTGCTCCCTACACAGAGCGTACAGAGAATTATTCCTGCGTACTGCTGGGCAAGTGAAAGCTAGTCCGGCACATTTTTCCTTAACCTCAAAGTTTTTTCTTCTCCTCTTTCCGCATTAAAAGGCCGCTTGACGGCGCTAACTGCGTCACACCGCTACCTCTGCTAACTCGTAGCAAGGCTAGCCAACGAAAGCGACGTGATGGAGGAGACGTCTCAAATCAGAAGAAAAAGGATCTTGGAAGGACTCGCTCGCCTTACCTCGGACATGCCTCCGGAGAAAGGAAAGCGAAAGACAAGACTTCCAAAAAAGACCAGCAGGACGGCGAGTCCGACCTCGCGCGCCTGCCCCAGCGGATGTGGTTTTTCCCTCTCAGCGACGGACACCCATGAGGCCTGTCCCGTCTGCTTCGAGCTCTCAGACTCAGCTGATTTACGAGCTCAACCGTAAGATGGAAGCAATTTATGAGAATTGTAGGCCACTTGCAGCTTTGGAACTGGCCAGCATGTTGGGATCGACCTTGGAGGAAGCTAATAAGCACGGACCAGTGGAAAGCCCACAAATCTGGCCAATTTGGATATTAAAAGTACCAGCAGAACTCAAGGCTGCCTGCACAAAAACAACTGTGGCTTATCTGAATCTGACGACTACGTTCGGCCTTTTAGCTGGCAAACTTGTAAAATTTCTCCTGAGATATTGAGAACTTCTGTGATTGCTTATCAGAGCTGTACCGGCTGATGCCAACATCTTATCAGGACTATGGTACTATCTGGAAGTGCTTTATGAACAAGTCTCACTGTCTTGTTGTCAAATGCACATGTAACGTGTTCTAAATGTGCATGCTGATAGAGGTTTTTGATGTCTTAAATCATGTCCTGATATGGACAAGGTGGGAAGAGATCTTTTTTTAATTACCACTCCTAGGAGCTGCAATCAAGTTTACTCTGCCCATCTTTCAGATGACTGTATGGAATACAATCTCGCTGTACAGTATTTGGGTGCAATGATAATAAAGCTTATTCTGATAATGAGGTGCGCTTCACCCTCATCACATGCTTCAAATAGAAAAACATTAAGGTGAACTTGTTTTATTTATAATTTAGTTTAATATCTTACTTGTAGTAGGCAGTTGCTGGGCTACAAACTAGTTGGACCAGGGCCTTCTAAGTGTTTTTTTTTATATCAGCGGTTCTGAAACTTTTTGGGTTCCGGGACCTTTTACAGGGGAGAAACAGTTTCAGGGACCCCCTCATAATAACCTTCATGTTTATTAAATAATTTTCTTCAATTTCTCTTTTTAATGCAGTGGAAATGTTTGTGTAACATGAATACTTAAGGCCTGTTCTTTAATAGTGTTAATATATATTTTTTATACTTTTAAACATGGTATTTTCATTCAAGACACAACTAACAATTTTTTTAAAATTTCAACTTCCAAAGATTACAGTTTTGAGAAAATTAACAACAGTATCAAAACATTATTTAAAACTTTAACTATTCACACAGTGAACATAATAAATGTATTGCTACTTCTTGAAATTATTACAGAAAGCTTTAAGCTCTTTACATAAAGCTGAACAGAATCATAACAGCAGTAGTCAGATCACGTAACAAGGCTTCATTTGTAAACTGATTTTGAAAAAAGTAGATGTGATTTCCTGCAATTCAGTGTGTTTTAAGGGGTTAATGCATTTTGCATAAAGCCTTTCTTGTGTACATTGTTTATTCTAAATCAGGTTTTATGAAATGTCATTTTAAAACGAAACCGGTTTGAAAGATAAACAACTATTGATTAAGTTTTATGCCCTTAGCTCAACAACTTCTTTAAGGTTTTACATGTTCAACTTCCCATTTCTGTCAGTGTTATCTTCTATTACTTCTTAGACACATGTGAACCAGATGTTTGTGTGTTTTTTGTTGGAACCATTTGCATCCGGTTGGAACGAGTGTCAAGTTGGTGGTAGCACAACATGAGCTCTATAGATTAGTGTTCTGAACTTGCACCTGGTCGTCACCATTTTCTTTTAAACAGAACCCTGAATGTTCATTTCAAGTCATATATTGGTTCTGTGACTCACCAGAGTTCCATTGCTTCAAATTTTGGAAAATATACTTGTCGTCTTCCGGACGTTCTCTGCTCCTTGGCTCATCTGCTATCTAAAACATGCCGTTGTAGTTTGAAGCCCTCCTCTGAGACTTTGCAGAGAGTGCTCCTTGTTCTTAACGGTTTTCTGAAAGCAGAATGTCAATCCACTTACTAAAACAATTTGTTGCTGACGGCGGTGACGTCTCCAGTCGTTCAGTTTGTATAAATGGGAAATGGGTCTAAAGCATGAATGTTGGCAGCACCAATTTCTGCAGCAGGAAAAAGAAACCTTTTTATAAATTATTGCTCTGCTCATTTATTTACCAATGTCCTAGTCAGATTTCGTGGTCATGTTGGGACTCAGAACAGATTATCTTTAAAGTGATGTTGGCTTTACAAAAACTGTTGAGAAACGTCAATTTCCTGGACTTTTTGGCTCCCAGGGATTATCTATACTGTACTTATGAAACACATTAATCTGACTTTTAACAATGAAACATTTTGTTACTGTACGGAGCTGAGGTTTTATTTTGTTTACTCTTGACTAGTTTTAGACTGATAATTGGATCAATTAGTGAGGCCAATGTCTCTTTTTTTTAAGAAATAGCCACATTTGTGTAGAATTGGAAGTCATATAAATATATCCCAACGTCCACTAACTGTGCCTTTTTGTACATCGCTAAAAAGAAGTTGACTTGTTCCTTAAAGGGTGTTTCAAAGGTTTTTGATTCTCTGGTATTCTTACTGTTGACTAGCAACTCACCATAAATGGAATGACTTCATCCCACTGGTTAAGTATTTTGGATGAAAGACGAAACATTTCATTTGTTGTCCTTGTAGTGTCCTGGATTAAAGAAGACATCACTCACCCCTCCGTTGAGTGCCACCATTCATTCATTTATTTATTCACCCTCTGCGCTGCATCTTCAACATGCAGAAGAGTCTGTTCAGTCCTGTCACAATCTTGGTCCACAACTTGACTGAGGAACTCTGTTGTCCCTCTGACCATTTGACTTTAAAACATCTCGTTAACAAGGGGAGGAACTCGATACGTGCATTTTAAGGGCTTCAAGGTAGACTTCTAAGTTGATTCCTGCATCATGTTATGTTTCGTGTTGGTCTTGTCACGTTAAGTGTCTGTAGCTGCTGGTGGATTGCTAAGTGCCCCTTGGGATTAATAAAGTATCTACCTAGCACCTATCTTATTTCACTAATCAACTCAGAAGTTTTCCTTTCGGTCAGTACACTCAATACAACACATGCATATGGGGATTGTGCTATTGCAAGACCTAATCAACACATATGTGTTGTACCTTGTTTCCCTCCCTCAGGGAGTATTGGTTGTATTCAAAACCTCCAGATCTGGGAAAATAAAGAAAACGAAGTAAACCCAGCAAGTATGTGTACTGTTCATTCCTGGCTGATCCCATCCTTGTCTTGTAACTTGTCGTTTGGTTATCAAGCATGACTTCAGTCCAGTGTTTAGGGAGGTTGTCTTCCAAAGAGGGTACCTAGGGTCCTGCACGCTGTGCTGAGGTGTGGTTGGGCTAGACACTGTACCCCTCTTTTCCCTAGTCTGTTTGTTAGTGAGTGAGAGTGAATTATGAAGAGCGCAAATGTGTAGTAGAACGTATTTGAGTGTTTGTGAATGGGTGAACAGAAGACGCCTATAAAGTATTTTGCAAAACCTGGACGTCATTTAAAAAAATCTGTAGGAGATGCTTTGAGATATGCCATAGCTTACATATAAAGTACAAAGAGTTCAGACTTCTTGTCAGTTTTACATTTTTGCCAGTTTTCATAAAACATATTTACTCAGTGCTTTTTGTGTGCACCCTTTAATTGAATAATAAATCGAAGTCCACATCGCTCAGTCTTTCCCTCCATTTCCTCATATTACTCTTTCAAAGAGTGACCGAAGATAACACGGGCACCATTAAGTGGCATAAATCTAGCCTTTTCTAAGGCAACATGTCTTTTTTGGAGCAATTTGCAGCTTCTCAGCGCTCCCTTTCATGCATAATGTAATGGTTTTAGTCTGACTGATCAGGGCAGAGACGTGGTGAACGGGGAGATTGTGGCTAACTGCTCGTTATGCCGTACGTCTCATTAGCTCATCAGCGAGCAGCCAGTTCATCATTAAGGGTAATATGTGATTAAATATTTATCTAGTCCACGGTCACCGCTGTGCTGCGTTCGAGCTACATGTCTGTCATTAAAGGACAGAGTGATTGGAGTTAAAGGCTAACTATCATCCCAACCCTTTTTCTCCGTTTGTTCTATTCAAGATGGTTTGTTTTTCTTGGTTTGAATTTTTTTTTTTTTTTACTGAAAGTTTCAACTCCACGAATGTTACCACGGTTTTAGTAACTCGCTCTTTTTCCTAAATGAGCCTTTTTATGTAATCAAATTTTAACTTTTATTTTAAAAGCTTCTGATTTTTGTGCTTTTGTCTTCTTGAATCTGGTTATTCATCACCTCCTTCTGAGTTTGTTGTTTGATTGATTTTTCATTTGTCTATAGCCAGGCTGTCAGTGTGGCTGTGGATGAGTGGTTAGAGCAGTTGTCCTTCAGTGCAAGAGTTAGGGGTTCAATTCCACCAGCAGTCACATAATGAAGTGTCCCTGGGTAAGATACTGAACTCCTTATTGCCTCCGATGTGTGTCCCATCGGTGTACGAATGTGATAAAGCACTGATTACTTTTTGTACAGATATTATAGTAGTGAATGGGTAAATGGGGACCCACATTGTGTTGTAAAGCACTTTTGAGTCTCTTGGTAAGATAGAAAAGCGCTATACAAGTACAGTCCATTTACCATTTAGTGCATTCCTGTGTTCCCTTTCAGTCATGTCTCTCGGTGCAACATATGCTATGGGAATTGCGCCCCCGTGCGATTGCCTGAAGGAATACACTCACGCCTTTACGGCAGGGGCATCAGCGTCGCGCCAGAGGCCCCGCCCTCTGGGTACTTAAGCCGCTGACGCCTATCCATCGATCTAGCAAAATAAGACTCATAAAACGTTTATTTTGAAAATATACCAAGTAAACAATACGTTTGTATAATAATAAATAAATATACCCATTTGGATGATATTTTAAATAAACAGCACTCTTTACAATAAATAAACTATACTAACAATAATAAAAATCTTAATAAATACGATAACATCAGAACCAGAACAATAAGCAGCAACAGAACATTTACAGTCTAACTAATCAAGTTTTAAGTTTTTGTCCAAAAAGACCAACTTGTCCACATTTTCTGCCAAAAGCACA
>JBBPBX010033637.1:8676-33138 GCA_038048925.1 Garcialebias charrua
AGAGTCAGAGAGTCTTTATTGTCATTTGCACCGCATGTGGTACATGTGATGAAACGAGATTATGTACACAGGGTCCCAGTTACATCCAACAACAAATGCAAGAGAAAAACAGTAATAACATCTAGAATTAACTAAGAAAAACATCAACTAGTAATACACTAAGCCCTAATATCATAGAATAACATTACTCCAAACAGCAGCACGAACATGAGTCTGTATGAGCAGATGGTCACAGATGAACACAGCAACAAGAAACAGATCAGCAGCAACATGAAAAAGATCAACAGCAACATGAAACAGATCAGCAGCAACAAGAAACAGATCAGCAGCAACATGTGATATTTCACAGTGATTATCCTTATTCATGAGTCTAACAGCCTCAGGGTAGAAGCTGTTCCTCAGTCTCGTGGTTCTACACTTGATGCTCCTCAACCTCCTTCCTAAGGGGAGTGGGGCAAAAAGTGTGTGCTGGGTGAGTGGGGTCCTTCATGATGCAGGTGGCTCTCTTCCTGCATCTGGAGGTGTAAATGTCTGTGATGGTGGGGAGACTGACTCCAACATCTTCTGTGCAGCCTTCACCACTCTCTGCAGAGCTTTTCTTTCTGCAGCTGTGCAGCCTCCATGCCACACATTGATGCTGGAGCACAGGATGCTCTCCACTGCACACCTGTAGAAGGAGGTGAGAACTGGGCTGCTCAGACCAGCTCGTCTCAGTCGTCTGAGGAAGTAGAGTCTCTGATGACCTTTCTTGGTCAGGCTGGTGGTGTTGTTGCTCCAGCTGAGATTATCATTCATGTGTACGAATTAAACATTAGTTCTATGAAACATTAGTTCAGATGGTGCAGTTTCTCTTTCTTCGTGAATGAATCCATTCCACTTGATTAATAGAATATTCAAACCATTAAAAATCCACTCCAGGTTTTCCTGGTTACCTCCAACTCTCCACCAGCAGCAGTGTTTCTGTTCTGCCTCTCTTCTTGCCTCAGTAGAGAACACTCACAGGTGGAGGAGGTGGAGACATCTCTGTGCTGATCGCTAGCCAGTTTAGTGAGCTTAGTGCGAACAGTTGTTAACCGGTGGGTTGATCATAAACATATATTCATGTTAGGTGGATGTTCGAGAGAAGTGCAGCGCTCCGTCTGCAGCATCTTAGCTTAGCAGTAACTGTGACGCTGTAAGACGCTGCAGATGTAAGAGATGCTGTGTGCAACATACTATTACCATCTTTATCAAGCTACATGTTTTAATTAGCGCTTTTTATATAGCTGTGCAACAGGACAATTTTTTAACAAACTAGTAACTAGAACATGTGTATTTTGTGAAAATACCGTGTGTGCACTGAGCTCTGAATGACTGCTGAAATTGGTTGAAGAAGCTGAAACTGATTGGTTAAAGAGAAACCCAGGATAACCAAACTAAAATGGTAAAAACCACAGCTAAAAGCTAAAATAAGCAAATCTATTTGGGAAAGCTAAAATTGGGAAAATAGTAGCTCAAAGCTGAAATGAGCAAAATAGCCAAAAGTTAAAATTGGCAAAACTGTCGCTCAGAACTAAATGTAGCAAAACTGCAGCTGAAAGCTGAATTTATAAACATAGTAGCTCAAAGTAGCCTAATGTTTTTGTAGGATTTGAGGATACTTCAATGTACAGGGAACCCTCGACTTACGGCACCCTCGACCTACCGCAACCCGGACTTATGAACGAGCCACTTTAAAAGAATGCCATCGAGATATGGCCAAAAAACAGGACTTACGAACGAACCCCGTTGAAAAGTATGTAATCGAGCTACGGCATACTAGATGCGAGACCTACAAACGAGCCCTATTAGAAGTACTGTATGTAATCGAGCTACGGCATAAGTGCGTCATTACGGCAAGCGGCAAGGTGGGGGAGGGGGTTACCTTGGCTGTTGTGTGTTGGGCATGACAGTGCACATGACAGTGGAAAACTACCGCCAGCGAGAGTGGGGGTTGGGCTCCCGGCGGAAGTACACACAGCCGCAGTGCACCTGGCGGCGGAGAGATACGTACAGGTAAAGCGGTACTATTTAAAGGGTTGCGCCATAAGAAGAGATTTGTATTTTGTATGCTTTTTCTGTGCTGAAAAATACATTACAGTACTGTACCTTTTAAAAGTTCCTGGACTGGACTGTACACTAAGGCACTTTGTTTTCATACATCTAGTTACACTAAAGTATTTTTTTAAATTACAGTATTAAATGTGCTGTGCTGAATAGCAATGTTTAACATTACTGTACACTACTGTACATGCTGTACAGGTACTGTGTGTGTTTATGGATGAATGTGTGGTGTAATGTGTTAGATAAGTGTTTGTAAATAAAGTTCTGTGCATGTTTATGGCCCAGTATATCCGCTTGTTCAGTCTCATGCCGATAAATGTGTGTGCGGCGCAAGTTATGGCAAAAATCCGGACCTACGAACGACTCGTTTTTTCCACCCCCGACTTACGGCAGAATCGAGCTGCGAACGGTCCTTAGGTCCGGAACTCGTTCGTAACTCGAGGGTTCCCTTTCTGTTGTTTGTAAATAAAAATTCAAAAAGTAAAGTTTACAAAACTGAAGTCACAGCACACTGTTTCTGACCAAGTTGAAAGTTTTCATGAATGTTTAAAACAATCCAAAGTATGCAGAAGGTTCTGAGTCCGAAAAACACACAGAATAAACTCAATAGAAAAAGTAGAGTGAACGATGAGTCTGCATTCACACCACGCCATAATGACCGATTCACAACGTCGTGAACTTGTGATCCGATTGCTTCGCAACATAATCTTGTAAGTACGGTAAGTACAACTTATTTTTCTTCTTTTTGTTGCTGGTAGTGTGAGACTGAAAGGAGCTGGTTCAATCTGACTGCTCAGGAGATCCAGCCTCTGTACTACAACCAGGAAGTGGAGGGTCGGTGCATCCTGAGGAGCTCCAGCTCCTCAGAGGACGCATGGAATGGAGGCAGCTCGCTGCTATTGGAGGGAACCATACCTGCAGCTCAAAGCTCTCCACTCACTGCCAAGTATGTGTGGAACTGTTTCTCTTCTTAACTCATATAGACCAAACATCCATGTTCATCTGAGTCTTGATTTTCTACATTGATGTAAAAATTTCAGTTTTATTTAGAACAGGACAAAAAGGTGGTTATAACTTATTATTAAAATGAAACTAGAGAAACTAAAAGTCGTTTGTGAAAATGCAGTGAATGCTGAGTGCTCAATGACTTTGGTGTAGAAGCTGAAAGTGAGTAAAAGTTGGAAGAAGCAAAACGCCTGCTGAGTCCAAAGGACCAAACCGTTAAATAAAAGCAAAACGTACCAACAAGCTAGCTTAAAGCTAGCTAGAAAGTAGTAAAACTACTAGCTAAAACAATTACCGGTAAAAGGAGCAGCTAGAACTTAAACAATATACTGTAATACAATACAACTTTATTTGTAAAACACTTTGAAAAAAAACCCACAGTTGGCCAAAGTGCTGTGCAAATAGCGAAAGGTTAGCGAAAAGTTAGCTAGAATACAGTGAAAGACTTGCTTAGAAAATCAAAAGGCTAGCTAGAAGCTAAAAATGGCAAAAAGCTTTTCAAATGTTAAACATACGCCCTGGGAAGTTTTAAGTTTTAATAAGACCAACTCAAAGATACAAGTAGCTAAATACTAACCAAAAGATAACAGTACAAAATGTTAACTAAAAGATTAAAAGTAGAAAGTGTAAAATTAAATGTATCCAAAGAGTACATTTGGGCATGCATCAGGGTATCCAAAGAGCAGTTAGAAGCATTAGGCTGGTTTAAACCTAAAGCTAGCAGAATGCTATGTACGGTAAAAGGTAAAAGTAGTGTAAGAAAAAAAAAAACAGGGTACCGGTAAGTATGCTGATGCAACATCAAAGTTCATGCTCAATAATCCAAGTAAAAAATCCAGCATAGCACCCAATGGAACCTGTCTCAGAAAATCCCCAAGATGTAATCCATTCAGCCAAAAGTCTGGTTTCTCGAGACATGAACCAAGCCATCATGTAAGGCAGGCAGCATGACCAGGTCCAGATTAGCTGCCTTATTCCTTTTGTGTTGATAGACCAGGAACCAGCCGAATCCAAAAAGCAAGAACCAGTTATCATAAATCCAATTTAATATGCGTCCTTAAGATCCACAGATGACAGCAGAGATAGATACGTCATCAAGTCTTCCAAATCGATGAGCTATCCAGCTGTGTGCATAGATCGGGTGAGAATAGATAAATACATCTACATAATAATTCTTTGTTGTTGCTTGTTTTAAGTTGTTTTTCATTCAACCTTTATTTAAACAGATAAATCACATTGAGTCTTAAAGACTCATTTACAAGTGAGATCTGCTGGACAGACAAAAGTGATTGAAAAATAACACATAAGGTTTGGAGACAAAAAAATTCCTAACACATTTCTGACCTGTGAAGGTCAAACATGTGGTAATGAAAAAAATCTCGCACACAAGCACATAATGACACCGACATTACGCAGAAGGGGGAGGAGAGAGGAGTCTCAAAGGCAGGTACTTGGGGGGGGGCTGCCGGCCACTGCCAGAAAACGAAGCCAAAGTTCTGAACCGATGACAAATGTTTTTTCAGCTGGGCTCCACTGACGTCCATGGAGTAGCAGATTTGGGAGGATGAGAGCGTCAAGTTTACAAAACATCCCAGGCGTTTTGAGATAAGACGGCCTATCAAGGCCAGTCGGGGAGCCGAATGTCATATAAACATGATTATTTTTGGAGACAGGCAGAACTTTAATGACATCTACCTTCAGTCTGTGTCGGTCCACTCGCTTCAGAAATGTCCAAATTAAAAATGACCGTACCAATGGAACCTGTCTCAGAAAATCCCCAAGATGTAATCCATTCAGCCAAAAGTCTGGTTTCTCGAGACATGAACCAAGCCATCATGTAAGGCAGGCAGCCTGACCAGGTCCAGATTAGCTGCCTTATTCCTTTTATGTTGATAGACCAGGAACCAGCCGAATCCAAAAAGCAAGAACCAGTTATCATAAATCCAATTTAATATGCGTCCTTAACAGTGGCGGCTGGTGGTGATATTTTTAGGGTGGGCTAATTTACACACGCACGCACGCACGCACGCACGCACACACACACACACGCACGTATAATGTACACATACATGTAATGCTGCAGGTTGGATTCCAACAACAGAGGCATCAATGTGAAATAAAGAAAACCCACTGTAAATTGACATTATGTCCTTTTTCAGCACAAAGACAAGCGTAAAACAACCAACCACCAGGAATACCAAAAGCCAAGCTTAAATAGAACCTTTTTCATCCAACTTACATTGCCCTTCAACTGTAAAAGATTATTATTTCCCAGTCAGTTAGATTACTAAATTACTTTATTACCACTTTCGGCCGCTAGGGGTAGCAGTACCACTTTCATTTTTTTGTACTTCATTGTGTGTTTTATGAGTGTGGACAAAGTCAAACACTAAAGCTGTTTAGAAAAAGTTTATGTTGTTTATTTTCTTAAAGGGACAGAAATGTTTGTGAAACCTTGTTTTCATACCAGTTTGAAAGAGCGGTGTACAATAATTCAGGGAATAAGATTGTGGAATGGTCTGGAAGAAAATGTTAAAACAGCCAGATCTCTGTATATATTTAAGAGATTGTTAAAAGGGATTTTTTTGAAAGAATATGAAAAACTAGCATAAGAATTTATATGAATCATCATTTGAGTTGATGTAGTCTTTAATTTGATGATGTAGTTAACTTTAATCTTTGGTAACTTATTGTTGTATCTTTGGGTAAAAGGGGCAGAGATTATAAGATTATTCTTCATCTGCTGCCTTTCATTTTATTTTGAATGTATGTTTTTATTTTTTTTTGAGTTGTTACTTGATTTTAATGAAATGAATAAAATTTAAATAAATAAATAATTAATTAATAAATAAATAAATAAAAAGACTTGATTTCTAAACTTAAAAATATTTAGATCACAGATCAAAAGTTTAAACTGAGAGAATATATCATTTTAAGGTAAAAATATGTTGTTTCAAAATTTCATAGCGTCAACAAATCCCAAAAAAGTTGGGACAAGTCTATTTTTACCACTGTAAGTGGACCCCTTACCGATAGCCTTGGCCCCCCTCCAGCAATAAAAGCCTAGCTCCGCCACTGTTCTGTGCAGCCAGCTCCATCCCGCTGCACAGAACACGTCCCACATTGTCCCACGTTCTGTCCACCCGCGCACGCGTGGGACGGTTCTGTCCACCCGCGCGCGTGCAGAACACGTCCCACACACCGTCCCACCCGCGCGCGTGTGCGCGTGCACGTAGCGAACTACCTTTTTTTAATCCAGCTGATCATTGACCAGAATTTATTAAGGAAAGGTTAAGCTCAGACACATCTTTGCTATAATTTTTAGCAACAAACAATTGTTTTTACCGTGTTTTTGAAGCTAGACAACACTTCCTCCTCGCTCCATCCATGTCAGCCTGGTGTCAGGTTTCACAGCGTCTTTTTTTTTTATCTCTCCCCGACCCGATGCATGAGGAAATAAAATTAGTAGTAATTTTAATCTTGCTCGCCATGGTACCACTACCTACACTAAACCACACCCACATAAACTTGGGCTTGAAGCACGTTATTGTACGTCCACCCTATTAACTGGCTTATTTCTGTGGCATTGGGCTGATCCTGGGCTGATCAGAATTAGCCCCAATGAGCCGCAAACTGAGGGGGCGTGGCGAGAGACGCATGTCAATCATTCTGAACCACAGAGACATTGAATTAAAATGGGCTGTGAAAAGTTAGCCCTGCAGAACGACCCCAGATGGTTTAGCACCAGTTTTTGCTGTAATTTTCACTAAATAAGACACATTATTTTTAAATTCTGTTTATTTTTAAGTTGTTATTTATAAATTGTTTATAATTATATAATTATATAATACCCTGATGCATGCTCAATAATCCAGGTAGAAAAATCTAAAAAAGCTAAGTCTGGTCCTCTGGACATTCAAAAAACAAAAAAAAAAAACAAAGCAAAAAATTGTAGAAACGTTTCGTCTTTCGTCCGAAAGACTTCCTCAGTCTGAGGTGCTGGGTTCAGCTCAGTCTTATAAATAGCACCCTCTCACAGTGTTACACAACCAGTTGGCTGATGACAGCCTGAAACCAGCTGCTCACATGATCAAGGAGGACCATCAGCCTAACAATGGATCGTTAGCACCCTGATGGTTGTTTGCTATTCACAGAGGGCTGAGTGATACCAGCAATCACAGCATTGTAGGAGGGGGACAGTTGAACTCGGAGGCCTCCACCCCTGTTTAATGATGGGCGGTTTCTTTTCACAAAGATGGCCTCCTTTACTCCTCTCTCAAACCATCGTTCCTCTCTATCAAGGATGTGAACATCTTCATCCCTGAAAGAGTGACCGCTGGCCTGGAGATGAGTGTAGACTGCAGAGTCCTGACCTGATGATGTTGATCTTCTGTGCTGGGCCATCCTTTTGGCCAGTGGCTGTTTAGTTTCCCCGATATAAGACTGATCACAGCCCTCCTGACACTGAACAGCATACACAATAACATTGTGTATGCTGTTCAGTGTCAGGAGGGCTGTGATCAGTCTTATATCGGGGAAACTAAACAGCCACTGGCCAAAAGGATGGCCCAGCACAGAAGATCAACATCATCAGGTCAGGACTCTGCAGTCTACACTCATCTCCAGGCCAGCGGTCACTCTTTCAGGGATGAAGATGTTCACATCCTTGATAGAGAGGAACGATGGTTTGAGAGAGGAGTAAAGGAGGCCATCTTTGTGAAAAGAAACCGCCCATCATTAAACAGGGGTGGAGGCCTCCGAGTTCAACTGTCCCCCTCCTACAATGCTGTGATTGCTGGTATCACTCAGCCCTCTGTGAATAGCAAACAACCATCAGGGTGCTAACGATCCATTGTTAGGCTGATGGTCCTCCTTGATCATGTGAGCAGCTGGTTTCAGCTGTCATCAGCCAACTGGTTGTGTAACACTGTGAGAGGGTGCTATTTATAAGACTGAGCTGAACCCAGCACCTCAGACTGAGGAAGTCTTTCGGACGAAAGACGAAACGTTTCTACAATTTTTTGCTTTGTTTTGTTTTTTTGTTTTTTGAATGTCCAGAGGACCAGACTTAGCTTTTTTAGATAATTATATAATGTTTAACCTGTGAATACCAGGTAGGGCTTAGCCCTACTAGCCCACTTATACCAGCCGTCCCTGGTCCTTAAGATCCACAGATGACAGCAGAGATAGATCATCAAGTCTTCCAAGTCGATGAGATATCCAGCTGTGTGCATGCCAACAGGGCAAATCGGCTCGCCTACAGCCTGTCTTCTTTTTGAAGAAATGTTATCAGTTGTGTTGAGGAACCAACTGACTAAATTGAAGTCCATAGTTATGATTCGGAAGATTTTGTAGAAGAGAGGCTCTCGGACAGTTTCAGACAAGACAAAGCAAAAGCAAAGCGGAGACCGAGAGGAGACGTCTGCCCTTGAGGGAGAGCAAGTGTTGAATGACCTTATGTGTTTATTACTAATGTAATTTTAACATTCAAAAACAATAACGGTCTCTCGTCCTGGCCACACCTCCTCGCTCACCCCCCACCCGTATCTGTTGACACACCCACTTTGATGCATTTTTCAAATCTTGTCTTGGGGAGGAGCTACCGTAGAACAGTGAGGTAAGTTACTCTTTAAAAAGGAACGAGAGACAGCCCTTGTCATGACAAGGGGTCTCCCTCTCATTTTTCTTAAAGGTTCACTATGTAATTTCTGCAGAACGCTGGGACTTAGAAAAATTTTCATCAGGTAAAAGCATTCTGCTCCCTCTGCCACAGTCCGTTCTCTGTTGAACTTGAGTTCTGCAGCTCCGCCCCCTGCTGTGTGTCTGCTCGGAGCGCTTCAATATTCTGTGATTATATGTTAATAAAACATTTAAAAAAATATAATAAAACCATAGAGCAAATTTGTATGTGACACAAAAAAACACAAAAACCAGCAGAAATCATCAGAGCTTCACGAAGCCACGTTGGACATGATTTAATTCGCTCGTGACTTCCTCGTTCTGTCAGTGCAGGTCTGGAATGCTCCGCCCCCACTACATGTCCTGTCTGCGCTTCAATATTCTGTGATTATATGTTAATAAAACGTTTTAAAAATATAATAAAACCATGGAGAACTTGTCCAACAACACAAAAACCAGCAGAAATCAGCAGAGCTTCACGAAGCAACGTTGGACATGATTTAATTCGCTCGTGACTTCCTCATGTCTGTCAGTCGATGTCTGGAATGTTCCGCCCCCACTACATGTCCTGTGGCAGACGCTGCGAAGTTCTGTGATTATATGTTAATATAACGTTCTAAAAAATATAATAAAACCATGAATCACTCGTCCAACAACACAAAAACACCCTGAAATCAGCAGAGCTTCACCAGCCACTTTGGACATGATTTAATTCGCTCGTGAGTCGTGACAAATCAATTTCCTCATTCCTGTGAGTGAAGGATGAAGCGATCACTTGACTTTTGGCAAAAAAACAAAATAAAAGTCCAGCTCTGGGATGAAGAAGGGATATTTAATACATTTGTGTCACATACAAATCAGTCCTGCATCGCTTTGCAATCCTTTGAATGAGAATGTGCGCGGCGCTGAGGCTGGGACAGGCGGGGGCGTGGGTTGGGGCGTGACAAACAACTCTGTTTTTATTGGCTGGTCATTGTCCGGGTCACTCTGTGTTTTTAGTGTTTTTATAAATGCTGATAGAGAAGCAAGGGGACTATAGTTTTTTTCAGAGATTACTTTGTCTAACATCAGTCTGTCAGTAGATAGTGACAGAAGCCGTTTACGCATTTGCCGGCCCTCCCCGGTCCCGCTCGTCTCTGGTTGGCCCAGAGCCAGCTCTGGCCCGCCCTCGTTGATTGCGCACTGTCCGGAGAGCAAGCCTTGAAGTGGGTGGGGTGTTCACTTGACGTGGGTGGGGTATTCACTTGACGTGGGTGGGCAGTTCTTACCGAAAAGCTCAGAATGCGAATTTTTGGAAAAAACGAAATAAATACTGAGTTTTCATGTGTTTTTTCACTACAGTTAGCAAGTTAAGCATATAAACACACGTTTCCGATCATTTTTATGCACTCAAAAGTAGTTTTTAGATGAAAATAGAGTGTTTTTAGGTGCGCTGGCGAAATTTACGAGCGGACTTCCGGGTTGCGAATTTTTGGAAAAAACGAAATAAATACTGAGTTTTCATGTGTTTTTTCACTACAGTTAGCAAGTTAAGCATATAAACACACGTTTCCGATCATTTTTATGCACTCAAAAGTAGTTTTTAGATGAAAATAGAGTGTTTTTAGGTGCGCTGGCGAAATCGCAGTTGATGACTCAACACGCAGCTAGTCACGCCCTCTGGTCTCGCCCCTACACGAAGCAGTCCAGCCCCTGCTGCAAACAACGAATCAAATGTGAGCAGTAAATGACGTGAAACTGGGCCCGTCGGGCCGCGGTCCGATGGAACCACGGTGGAGATGGTTCCAAAACGAGGGCGGAGCCGGGGAAAAAAAGGAAAATGCGGACACGCTGAACCCGGGTTAGAGGGCGGGGCGGGGCCACCCGGGCCTTTAAGGGCTGGTCAATGCGAAAACGGCTAGAGTGAAGAAATATGTTAAAAATATATTGCTAGAAATGTTACAGACTGCATTACAAACTTACATAGTGCAGCTTTAAAGAGACACACTGCTCACTCCCTCACTATCCATCCTTCAGTTCAAACAGTCTTATACTGCCATCCAGTTGTCAAAAAAGGTACTACACACAAAAATTACCCAATATTTCTTCTTAAATTTGACAATAATTACTAATTATTGTCAAAATGCTTATCGCAATATTTTCTGAGACAATTACCCGTAGTCACCCAGCAAATTTTGTTATTGTGACAGGCCTTATACATACATGTATTACAAGTCAAAGTATGTATATATACTTACATGTATTTCAAGTCAAAGTATGTATATATACTGTACTTACATGTATTACAAGTCAAAGTATATATATACCTGTACATACATGTATTACAAGTCCAAGTATGTATACAGTATATACATACATGTATTACAAGTCCAAGTATGTATATATACATACATGTATTACAAGTCCAAGTATGTATATACATACATGTATTACAAGTCGAAGTATGTATATATACATACATGTATTACAAGTCCAAGTATGTATACAGTATATACATACATGTATTACAAGTCCAAGTATGTATATATACATACATGTATTACAAGTCCAAGTATGTATATATACATACATGTATTACAAGTCCAAGTATGTATATATACATACATGTATTACAAGTCCAAGTATGTATATAGCTAACTGATTTCCTACAACCAAACCATATTCTATCACAATTCCAGTCAGGATTCAGAAAACAACACAGCACCATCACTACAGTTCTCAAAGTATTAAATGACATCATACATGCCCTGGACTGCAAACAATACTGTGTTGCCCTATTTATAGACCTGTCCAAGGCATTTGATACAGTTGATCACAGACTATTGACAAACATCCTGGAACACTCTGGTCTATCAAAACTTGCAGTCTCCTGGTTCACCAACTACCTAACTGACAGAACGCAGTCTGTTCATGTAGCCGGATCCTCCTCTACTTTCTTAGATGTTGTGAAAGGGGTGCCACAGGGTTCTGTCTTGGGTCCCATTCTTTTCTCCCTATACATCAACGATCTTTGCAGTGATCTGTCAAATGCCTCCCACCATTATTACGCAGATGACACCATCATCTATTGCTGTTCTTCCTCCCTCAGCCAAGCTTTCACCTCTCTTCAGGATGCTTTTAATATTATTCAGTCACGGCTGCAAAAACTTAGACTGGTCCTAAATGCCGACAAAAGCAAGTTCATGGTTCTTGCCAACAGAAAGCAGCAACCAGAGAACCCACCTCAAATTGGAACCCAAGAGGGAAAACAAATAGAAATGGTCTCCACCTACAAATATCTAGGTTTCAACATTGACACTGAACTGTCTTTTAAAACCCACATCTCCAAAATGGCCACTAAACTGAAACTGAAGCTAGGTTTCTTCTTCAGAAACAAATCCTGCTTCTCATGCAAAGCCAGGAGAACATTAGTAGCTGCAACATTCATGCCAATACTAGACTATGGTGACGTGCTGTACATGAGTGCTGCATCAAAATACCTACAGTCCTTAGACTCCATTTACCACGGTGCCCTTCGGTTCATTACTGACTCCAGTTATCGCACTCATCACTGTGAGCTTTACGTAAAATCTGGCTGGTCATCTCTCAGCACTCGCAGATACACTCACTGGATATCCTTCATCTACAAGACCCTCCTAAACCTAGTCCCGTCATACCTCACCTCCTTAATACAAACATCACACAGTCATTACTCCCTGCGCTCTAACGATTTAGTCCTCCTGTCAGTTCCTCCTGTCAGAACTGAACTAGGAAAAAGAGCATTCAGCTTCGCCGTCCCCTCAGCCTGGAACAACTTACAGAAAGATCTGAAACTATCAACATTCATCTCTCCTGGATCCTTTATGTCAACCGTAGTAGAAAATGTCATCAAGAAACTTGACCATTGCAGATGTTTCTAACCATTACTTATCCAATATACATGTCATTGTTGATTTTTTTAACTTTATTTACCCAACCGAGGTCTGTCTGCTTGTTTTGTATATAATGTATATAGAAATCTGTCATATCCTGTTGGTTTTGAACTGTCAACATCTGTTTACTGTGATTGTAGTTTTCTTTATTTTCTTTTGATAAGTGCAAATGCCTATTGCCAATGTGACGTGTGCTGCTGACCACTTGACCAGGTCACCCTTGTAAAAGAGATCTCGATCTCAACGGGCTCTACCTGGTTAAATAAAGGTGATTGATTGATTGATTGATATACATACATGTATTACAAGTCCAAGTATGTATATACATACATGTATTACAAGTCCAAGTATGTATATATACATACATGTATTACAAGTCCAAGTATGCTGAAGCAAATTTCAAAATGAAAATTGTTGTGAAGGAATTAAATATATCTAAATATATTTCTCTTAGGAAACTATATGTGAATAAATATTTTGAAATGTGTAAAAGGTACAAAAAACAAAATTTTAAATACTGAATGCTTAAACATTAAAATTTAAATGGCTACAATAGCACAATGTATCTGCAATAGTTAGATTGCAAAAACTGTACACCAAAACAATAATATGCATGCTGAATCAACATTTACACTTCCATTATTTTGTTATGTTTTACATAAGGTCACTGTTGGAATAGATTTATTTTTAAATAATTAATTAAGAACATATTCAGATGCAGACAAACATAAAAAAAAATTAATCCAGAGAAAACTGATAGAGGAATAAAAAACTGTAGACATTAGAAAGGGCCACAGAAACACAGTTTCCCTCTGTTGGTGTTTTTATACATCAGACTTTTACAAAAAGCTTTTAAGCATGAAACACTCCATCTCTTTCAAGAAGACGTATAAGAGAACTTATTCAACGCCAAAATGGCTCAGTCAGTAGAAACTAGAAACAGGAACATGTCTGCATTGGTTCTTGCCAGGTACTAACAGATGTTTGAAGCCACTCAGAGAGGTCAAGATCGAGAGCTTCAGATATTTTTACAAGATATTCCAGGAAACAGGAGCAGAGTAGGAGAAGGCCCTTTTGCCTAGTTCAGTTCTCACTGAGGGAACACTGCAGGTAATAATGTCCTGAGAGCGCACGCTGTAGCTGCACTCACACAGGGATATAAGGAGATGTATGAAGGCAGCAGACCAAGAAGTGATTTAAAGATGAAAATGTACCAGTGAAAGAGTCTGCATGAAGTTAATGGTGACCAGTTAACCAGTGAATACAGAGTACAGTGAGTACAATACAGTAGTTAGAGCCAGTTATGAAACTTAGTGCACAGTGTAAGACAGAGTCCAACATCTGCAAGAAGATCTTAATTGAAACCTCTGACATGGATGATGGTGGGTGATATGCATTTTTTCAAGGAATGTTAGGCCTTCTTTTATTGTTCTGTATTTTCTAGGATCTTCTCTCTCCAAGTACCTCTGGACTCTAAAATCTTGGTGACTTTGGTCTACAAGGTGTCTGCTGGGATCACAGTGTCGCTGCAGCTGAAGACAATAAATGCCACTCATGCTGACACCCAGGAAGTGACAGGTGACTGTTGGACAGGCGAAAGTTTATGTGGCAAAACTCTTGTTAATATTTTTTCCTGTATCTTGCAGTTCCCTGTGTTTCCCCTGAGGTTGTGGATGAAGGGCACCAGATAGTGAGCCAGTTCTCTCAGCTGTGTGGAAACCTGAATCCAGATGGCTGGACTTTAAGGTGAGGGGCTGCTCACTGCTGAGTAACAGCTCCGTTCATTTTGATTTAATTTGACTCTGTTCTGTCACTGATTCTCTGGGCAGATGTTCGCAGCTGGAGCTTCATGGCTGCATTCTCAGAGAAATTTGTGTCCTTATTCAGCGGGAAGGAGCACCTCGGGACGAGTCTTTCAGCTGCAGGCTTGGAGAAATGATGGTGAGAGAGTAATGATAGATGTCCTATAACGTACATTAGTTAAAGTCCAGCACCCACCATTGTATTCCCAAGTGCTGTTAAGGGGCCATCACTCTCAGAGAATATGGTTGTTGTGTGTGTGTGTTTTTTTTTTGCATTCAGGCTGTACAAGTGTTAAAAAAAATCCTTAAAAGAAACAAACCCGTCACGGAAACACCTGAGCACATGGTAAATGGTAAATGGACTGCATTTATAAAACGACTTTCTATCTTATCAAGATACTAAAAGTGGCTTACACTGCAATCTGTATATCATGATCTGCTGTACGTGTTTGGACCCATGTGCAGGAAGACGTCGAGAGACTACAGTAAATAAGTAAATCTGTTTATTAACTAAATAAACAAAACAAGACTCTGACGGGGCAGCTAACTTACTTAGAAGAGGACACGAAGGAAAACAGATCATAAAGTCTGATGAAGGTCAATCCAGAGACACTGACAAGACTCCAAGAGGCTGAATATATACAGACACAATGAGGGGTTCATTGTCTTGCACAAGGACACTTCGGCATGTGACGGCTGGTGGATTCGAACCCCCAACTCTCACATTGGAGGATGACTGCTCTAACCACTCTGCCACAGCTGCACATTGCTGATGATAATGTCAGGCTGGTGATGTCACGCTGGGACTAGGCACAGGCAGGAGAGTGTATTCAAGATGGAGCTGTATGCCAGCGACAGTGGAGAAAGCTCAATAAATCTGAACCTCTCTGGACTTGCTGAGTGAATCTACAGCACGAACACACTAGCCGTGTTTCCATCAAGGTTTCTTGATGCGCATTTTGAAGTATCGCATCAGAAAAGCTGAATGGAAACGGCACGATTCGGATTAACTTCCTCTAATTCGCAAAAAAGTTGATACGCTCGCTTGAGGTGGTTTTTCGAATCAGAGCCGATGCGCAAAACGAGAGATGGAAACAGATTTGCCGACTCAGTTCTGCCGTAGCGAACATTTACGCCACGTGACTTCGTCTCCGGACAACATGTAACATCGCTAAAACTAGTTGGCATGACAGAATAAATACAACTTGCCCGATAGCAACACATACCTGAAATATTCTCTCCATTTTGCCGAGATGTGTGGTCGGGTCCTGTTTTCAACCGCTACTTCCTGTTTACTGTAGACATGCGTAACGCTGACGTCTGACGTAATGACGCTGACGTCTGACGTAATGCCGCTTTGCGTGGCCTGGTGGATGCGCTTCAAGCCAGTTGATGGAAACACTTCTGATTCGCATTAATTTTTATTTACATTTTTGCGAAATTTCAAAAATTCGCTCAAAATTCGAATTGAAAATAGATGGAAACACGGTTACTGTATGTGCACAAAGTCACAGCAAGGGTAACCTGGCCAAGAACAGGCGGCAGCGCACATCATAAAAAAAACCAAGTAACAAGATACAGAATAGGACTTCATCCATCCATTATCTTTTACCCGCTTCTTCCATTTTGGGTCACGGGGTCGCCGGTGCCCATGTTCAGCAATCACTGTGCGAGGGGCGGGGTACACCCTGAACGGATCGCAAGTGCATCACAGGGACACATAGAGACAAACGAGACAAACAACCATGCACTCTCTTAAGGCCCCAGTATAGCTCTGCGTTCGGCCGTACGCCGGTCCGTATACGCGCGTAATTGAGGCAGGCAGTTCACTCCCACACCTCTGTGTGAGGCTCCAGCGTTTTCGCACCATATTCTTGACGTCATTTGAGCAGCTGCAGGGCAGAGCGTTTACCTACAGGACAAATTGAGGTCGCTGATTGGTCGCTGACACGCCTACTGAATTGATTGACAGGTCGGGTAGAAAAAAAAGGCGAGAGCCGGCAGCTTCTGCCGCAGCGGTGTTCTGTGTTTGTATGTAAATAAAAAGTTCTAAAAAAAAACTAAAAACAGGGAGCGCTGGTCCTGCAGCCCACACATCAGACCAGCACACGAGGAAATTTGCAGAACCTCCCGCAGCCACGTTGGACCTGAGTTTAATTCGCTCGTGACAAATTCATTCATTTCTCATCATTTCAGTCATGGAGTCAACGGAGGAGGAAGCAATCACTTGACTTTTGGCAAAAAAACAAAAGAAAAGGCCAGATCAGGGATGAAGAAGATGAATTTAATACATTTGTGTCGCATACAAAACAGTCCGCCGCCGGGCAGTTTATTGTGCGACAATGCGTTCGCGGTCGTAAAATTTGAGCTTGGCGCATACATGCCCTGCACGGGTACGCTTGTACCTCTGCGTACGAACGGCGTAGAGCGGCGTACGGCCGAACGCAGAGCTATACAGGGGCCTTCACTCACGCCTAGAGACAATTTAGAGTCACCAATCAGACTAACATACATGGTTTTGGACTTAGAAATATATATATATATATATATATACAGGTAGTCCCCGATTTACGAGCGAGATCCGTTACAACGAGGCGCTCGTAAACCGGAAATCTCGTAATTTCGGAACGGTTGCCATGTCTCTCGTAAGTCCGGAATTTCGCTCGTAAATTGGAACGGTTTCGCTAGCGCGACTACAAACACTCGTTTTTCATCAAAAAACTGCTTATGAGTGCATAAAAATGATCGGAAACGTGTGTCCACATGTTTAGCTAACGAACTGTGGTGAAAAAACACATGAAAACTCAGTATTTTTTGCGTTTTTTCCAAAAATTCGCCAGCTCGTAAGTCTGGAACCTCGTAGATCAGAGCGCTCGTAAATCGGGGACTACCTGTATATATATATATATACAGTATATATATCTTCTTCTTCTTTCGGCTTTTCCCTCTTCAGGGGTCGCCACAGCGAGTCATCCTCCTCCACCTCACTCTGTCCTCTGCATCCTCTGTCCTCACTCCAACTACCTTCATGTCCTCTCTAACTGCATCCATATATCTCCTCTTTGGCCTCCCTCTTTGTCTTTTTCCTGGCAGCTGCATTTCTAACATCCTTCTACCAATATACCCACTGTCCCTCCTCTGGACATGTCCAAACCATCTCAGTCTGGCCTCCCTAACTTTATCTCCCAGTTGTTCAACATGTGCTGTACCTCTGATGATCTCATTCCTGATCTTATCCATCCTTGTCACTCCTAAGGAGAACCTCAGCATCTTCATTTCTGCTACTTCCAGTTCTTTCTCCTGTCTTTTTGTCAATGACACTGTCTCCAGACCATACAACATAGCTGGTCTCACCACTGTCTTGTAAACTTTTCCTTTGACCTTTGCTGACACCTTTTTGTCACAAATCACTCCTGAAACTTTTCTCCATCCACTCCATCCTGCCTGGACTCTCTTCTTCACTTCTCTCCCACATTCCCCATTTTCCTGGATAGTGGACCCCAAGTACTTGAAGTCCTGCACCTTTGTGACCTCTGCTCCTTGTAACCTCACTGTTCCACTGGCCTCCCTCTCATTCACACACATGTACTCTGTCTTACTACGGCTGACTTTCATTCCTCTTCTTTCAAGTGCATACCTCCACCTCTCCAAGTTCTCTTCCACCTGTTCCCTGTTCTCACCACAGATCACAATGTCATCTGCAAACATCATAGTCCATGGGGATTCCTGCCTGACCTCATCTGTTAGTCGGTCCATCACCAGAGCAAACAAGAAGGGGCTCAGAGCCGATCCTTGATGCAATCCCACCTCCACCTTGAAGCTATCTGTCACTCCTACAGCACATCTCACCACTGTCCTGCTGTCTCATACATGTCCTGTACCAGTCTAACATACTTCTCTGCCACTCCAGACTTCCTCATGCAATACCACACCTCCTCCCTCTGCACCCTGTCATATGCTTTTTCTAAATCCACAAAGACACAATGGAGTTCTTTATGACCCTCTCTGTACTTCTCCATCAGAATTCTCAGAGCAAAGATGGCATCTGTGGTTCTCTTTCTTGGCATGAAACCATACTGCTGCTCACAGATAGTCACCTCTTGTCTTAGTCTTGCTTCCATAACTCTCTCCCAGATCTTCATTGTGTGGCTCATCAACTTAATTCCTTTGTAGTTTCTACAACTCTTTACATCACCCTTGTTCTTAAAAATGGAAACCAGCACACTTCTTCTCCATTCTTCAGGCATTTTCTCACCCTCAAATATTCCATTAAATATTTGAGTCAAAAACCTCACTGCCATCTCTCCAAGACATTTCCAAACCTCCACTGGTATGTCATCAGGTCCTACTGCCTTCCCCTTCTTCATTATTTTCAGATCTTTCTGGACTTCACCCTCACTAATCTTTCCCACTTTCTGGTCCACAGTTTCTATGACTTCTACTCTTTTTTCTCTTTCATTCTCTTCATTCATTAGCTCCTCAAAGTACATCCTTCCATTGTCCTGTCACACTCTCTTCACTTGTTAGAACATTACCATTCCTATCTTTAATAAGCCTAACCTGCTGCACATCCTTTCCAGGCTGAGCCCTCTGTCTTGCCAATTGGTACAAGTCCTTCTCGCCCTCTTTAGTGTCCAGTCTCCCATACAACTCATTGTACGCCCTCTGCTTTGCCTTAGCTACTTCCCTCTTTGCTCTATGTCCCATCTCCTTATATTCCTGTCTCCTCTCTTCAGTCCTCTCACTGTCATATTTCTTCTTGGCTAATCTCTTTCTTTGAACGGCGTCCTGCACTTCACTATTCCACCACCAGGTTTCCTTATCTTCCATTCTCTGTCCAGATGATTCACCAAGTACCTTCCTACATGTCTCTCTAATTACTGTTGCTGTAGTAGCCCAGTCACTTGGAAGCTTCTTTCTTACCACCCAGAGCCTTTAACAGCTCGTCTCTAAATTTCTCACATTCTTCTTTCTTTAGCTTCCACTATTTGGTCTTCTTCTCCGGTTTTACTCTTTTTCTCTTCTTCACAACAACAGTCATTCTACACACAACCATCCGATGCTGTCTGGCCATGCTCTCCCCTGCTACAACCTTACAGTCTCCAATCTCCCTCAGGTTTCTTCTTCTACACAGAATGTAGTCGACCTGCGTACTCCTTCCTCCACTCTTATGCCGGGTTCCCACCGAACGCTTTTCGCGCTGCAAAAAAGCTCCTACCGCACTGTGTTGGCTGCTTGTCAACAGATGTCTGTTCACATTGAACACGTCTGATGACGCGCAGTGGGAGCAGCGTCTGGCTCCTTTTCCGTCTGGTTTGTTTTGTTTCTTGTACACCGGGCAGATAAGATCAGCTGTTCGTGAGCCTCGTTACTACTTGAGTGGGTTTTCTACGAGCCGAACTGCAGCTCCGAAAGTCTTTGTTGAGATTAAAATGTTTTTTTATGTTTGGGGTGACCGTACGCTCAAGCGGACAGCGGCAACTGTAAAAATGCCAAGTTTCTTTCCGGAGGCTGGTTTCTTCATGGAGGCTCGTTGGGTAAGTTTGAAAAGTCCAAAAAAAAGTCCCGTTGTTATTGCGTCATCACATAGCAGAGGCTCTCCCGATTGGTTGCTGCGACGCGGCGAGCAGCCGAAGTACTGTAGGTCAAAGTTCTTTTAAATGAACTCCAGCAGTCGCTGCTTGGACACGATGCGGGCGCGGAAAACAGCTGCCGCTCACTGCCGCGCTGCTTGAACTGCTGAAGACGCGCCGCGTCACGCTGCGCCACTCCAAGATGCTCGGCCACATAGACTTTCAATGTAGAGTGGCTGCTTCGGCGGCGCAATACGCTTTTGGTGGGAACCCGGCATTATAGGTCACTATATATAGGTCATATATATAAATGTATATATATGTACAGTACTTTCTGTATATATATATATATATATACAGTATATATATATTATAATATAAAATAATATCTTACATATAGTATGAAGCTTTAGAACAATTTAAATGAAACTTTCAGGAATAAATCATCTCCAAATGAACTAGTGACGTTCAGCCAGTTTAAGATGGCTGCCACAGTCAGTGATGTTCATCAACACGAAGTTGTTTCAAACTCAGTGAAGTTTACTGACCTTGAGTTCAGCTTCAGTGTCTGTAGCTCACACTATCTCCAACACACATGATGAGCGCTGACCTTCAGCCTTTTAATATTAGCTCTTCTTCTTCTTCTTCGGACTGTTCCACTTTCAGGGGTCACCACACTGATTTATCCTACATCTCACTCCATCTTCTGACCCCATGAGGGGCTGAGATGATGTAGAGGCAGGGCAGCCGGCTCAGGACCGGAAAGTCCCAGGTTCGATCCCCGGTCACTGCATACCTCATTGTGTCCCTGGGCAAGACACTTAACCCTGAGTTGCTCCCGGTAGGACTGGCTGGCGCCTTGCATGGCAGACCACCGCTACCGGTGTATGAATGGGTGGATGGCTGGTACTGTGAAGTGCTTTGGGGCCCCTCATAGAGGGCTGGAAAGCGCTAAATAAGTAAGCTCCATTTACCATTTTCTGTGTTAGCAAAATAACTCATGAGTCACTGGACAGATTTTCACAGCAAATTGAGTCTGGACAACACAAGTCTGGGGATGACTCTGTACATTTGACAGAAATTAGGACACACTTTGTGGTGGTGGTAGTAAAGAGTTGTCCTCACCACATACTCTGAGCATGACATCTAACATGAGAACACACATGTTGTTATTTTCAACATGTGTCAGTCATTCTTCCACATGGGCTCATCTTACTTTACGCCTCCAGCGTGGACGTCAGGTGCTCCTTCGATGAAGCTGATGACAAGTTGTTTCTTTCATTCACAGATTACTCACTCCAAAATGTTAAATGGTTCTTTTTAGCATCAAATATTTGTTATTTAGCTGATAAATCTGATAAATGCTCAGTTTAAACTCTGACCCCACCTCACCCCCAACATGTGCCTGGTCTGTTTCTGTAAGGTGCTGGATGTAGGTGGTGTGCAGGGACCCCCCCTTGCTGTTGAGGGTTTGTGCATCAACGATGTTGTTTGGATGCGCGGTGCCGGTTCATCACCACAGGGTACATCCCCTCTGCTGCGCCTGAACGCCACCCTGCGCTGGAACTATCCGCTCCAACTTGTGCGCCACTTCAGGGTGTACTGGCGTCGGCTGAGAGGCCCCGATCCTCGAATCCCTCCGGGTCCACTGCAGCTGGTGAGCAAGGCGTACTCCAACCTGTTCAGGGTGACGGAGCTGGTTGTGCCAGAACCACCCGGCCTGGTTGAGCTGCTGGTGGAACCAGTGATGAGGAATGGCTTCCAAGTTCCTGAACACTTGTGGGGAAGAAGGCAGCTCAGCTACATTGAGGACTTTGCACATTAGATTTTACACAGAGATGCTGTTTCACCAGAGATGTTGGTGCAGTCGAGAACTGGACGAGTTTCAGCTGCGGCACTTCATCTGAAGTCTTTCTTCTCAAGTTTGAAATTATTTTCTCTTAGGAATGTACCGTAGCAGAAAAGGCTACAGGCTTTTTATGTCTGAGTCTGTCTGGAACTTCTGCACTGCAGCGTCATGGCTGAAACATACACATCACACTGACCGTGAAGAGCCTGTCGGGGTAGAAGGAAATCACTTTTTCTTTGTCACCGAGTTGTGCTGTGTGTGCCTCACACACAGCAGGACTGTTCAACTAAACTGCTCAGGGGCCACAATCGCTGAAAGCCAGCAGCTCAGGGGCCGCACATCCAGCACGTGTTGTCATTAAGTTTATGGTTTAACATCTAGTTTTAGTTAAAAATGAACCCACTGAGCTCACCTGTGGGCCTGATTTGGCCCCGGACCACCAGTTGAACAGTCCTGTCACACTGTCTGTTTCATGAACACTGTTTTGTTTTCAATCTTAAGGACATGTGATACGTGTGAACCCAAAGCTGTTAGGATTTGTTGCAGATAAGAATGTCCTGTTCAGATTAATGGATCCTCTGACCCATCATTATGACTCCAGTTCTAGTGGGGCTTTGCCATTATACCCTGATACACACAGGCCCCCACCCTGAGGGCTCCTGGAGCCTGATCAGCTTGTGGGTTGGACCTTGTGCGGATCAGGGACCTTAAAGATCCACTGACATGATTTTTCTACTATTCATCAAAATATATATATTTTTTATCATTTAAATAAGTTAGTTTTTGCAAACAAAATTATAAATCACTTTAATTTTGCTTTAAAAGTGATTTTGAACTTCAAGCCGTGTTTAATCATGGGAAATCCGATTACACGCGAACGCACCATCTGTGACATAGTGTGCAGAGTGTGAGGCAGAGCTCTGGGCTTGTCACAGTGCGCGCGTGTGAGCAGCTCCACATGAAGGTAAGTCTGATACAGCATCAGACCTAAATTAGATCCTGTTGTTTCTTGTTCCATCACCCAAACTATTTTCTGCTTCCCAAAATGAAGACAAATAGCTCAAATCTTCACATAGATTGATAAATTCGTCGGGTTTTAAATTGTCCGCTATTAAAGAGACCAGAGCCCTCTGCCTCTCACTCTGGACACTACATCACAGATGGTGCGTTCGCGTGTAATCGGATTTCCCATGATTAAACACGGCTTTAGTAAAAAGAGCAGCATGAAACAGGACTGTGGTGAAAAGCTTCATTTGGCCAGACATGTGTTTTCAGAGAAGTTCTTTAACGTAAAGGCTCCCACAGACGCTGGTGGACAGAAACTGTCCTCAGACGCTGGTGAGACTTCATACTCGAGCGTCCACCCTGAGCTGCTGCAGACCAGCTGCGCAGGCAAGGGGCGTTTACCTTCAGGACAAATTGAGGTCGCCGACTGGTCATTTGCTGACACGCCTACTGGAATGATTGACAGGTCACAAAAAAAAAAGAGCTGGCAGCCCAGCGGCAGGGTGTTCTGTGTTTATATGTTAAAAGATTTAAAAAATAAAAACCAGGGAGCTCTGGTCCTGCAGCCCACACATCAGACCAGAACACCAGGAAATCTGCAGACCCTCCTGCAGCCACGCTGGACCTGAGTTTAATTCTCTTGTGTCAAATTCCTTCATTTCTCACCATTTCAGTCATGGAGTCAACGGAGGAGGAGGAAGAGATCATTGCCTCTTGGGAAAAAAAACTAAAGAAAAGGCAGTTAAACCAGACCAGGGGTGAAGAAGGGAATTTAATAAATGGACTGTCTGATACATCACCTGTCTATCTGATCAAGACACTCCACAGACTGGATGGAGTACACGAGTCTGTGGGAGCCTTAACCCCTGATGTGGTCCTTGGTCTTCATGATGCCGTTTGGACTCCATTTACTGATCAGGTACTGTACATGCACCTGGTTGTCCTGAGTTTCAGAGTAAAGCACTCGCTACACTCCAGGTTTTTATTTGTATTTACATCATTTTTGTTGTTTGTTGCTCTGTCATGAAGTTTGTGTTTGAAATGTGACAAAATGTGGACAATTTCAATAAAGGCTCTGAGTCGCTGGCTGAAACGTTTTACAAGTTGATAATGACTTCAGTAGACGCATGGGTCTGTTGGAGGTGTTGAACAGATGACGTTTACTCATCTGAGGAATGATGTGGGAGGTTAAATCCTTCAACATTAAACAGCAGCTTTCAGAAATGTCTGAATCCTTTGAATATTTGATATCTCCAGAGGCATCCACATGTTTACATCTGTATACATTTACACTTGTAAAGGTTTTAACTGATCAACTTTTGGGTCAGAATTTGGTTTATCATTTTGCCATTTAAAAAATAAATAGATCCAGAAATCATTTAGTTTGAGCTGTTGTGGCGACAGACTAAAGGAAGTTCACATTCCTTCAGTTCTTGAGTTTTACACATAAAAATATAAAATAATTCCAACGCCAGATTCCAAAAACGTCATTTTATTTTAAATAAAACTCCTGAATGGACTCGTTAACGAGGCCTGTCACGGTAAAATGTGCTGGG
>JBBPBX010033638.1:0-14301 GCA_038048925.1 Garcialebias charrua
AACGCGTTTGCTCCGGCCTCTCGGCTAAGGTTTGTTAGCAGCTATCTCGGCTAAAAATACCGGTCGCGTCTGAGATCTATCGTTTTAAGACAGTAAATCTTCCAAAACTCTCATTAATAAACCCTCCCCGAATAAAAAGATGTTACCTGATCGCGCAGACATAATTTAAAAATACATAAATAGCGAACGCGTTTGCTCCGGCCTCTCGGCTAAGGTTTGTTAGCAGCTATCTCGGCTAAAAATACCGGTCGCGTCTGAGATCTATCGTTTTAAGACAGTAAATCTTCCAAAACTCTCATTAATAAACCCTCCCCGAATAAAAAGATGTTACCTGATCGCGCAGACATAATTTAAAAATACATAAATAGCAACGCGTTTGCTCCTGTCTCTCGGCTAACGTTTGTTAGCAGCTATCTCGGCTAAAAGTCACGGTGTTCTGTAACACCGGTCGCGCCTGACATATATCATTTTAAGACAGTAAATCATCCAAAACTCTCATTAATAAACCCTCCCTGAATAAAAAGAAATTACAGATGTTACCTGATCGCGCAGACACAGCCATAGAGAAGGATGCAGGAACACTCTTTCTTTGTTTTGGGTCCGTGTTGAAAACACTGTTGTTTTAGCCAAAGATTTAGCTTGGTCCGGTTGTTGGTGCAGCCGCGAACAGCACAGCAGGTACCTGAACCCCGGTAGGACATTTCAGTAAACGTTCCGTTTAAACAAAAGCTGTGTTTGCTCCGATAAAATGAATGAAAATAACTTTCAAAAACACCCGCGATCCATACTCCGCCTATGGAATACAGGCACTTCCGGTGTCGGACAGGAAGTACAATGCACATTCGCTTCTACAGTGACACCCTCAGGAATATTGTGGATACTCCGGTGCGACCTATACTCCGAAAAATACGGTAGTCAAAGAACTTCAACATTGTTAAAGTGGTTGTTGCACTGAAAAGCCATTTCATGAAGTTAACGTGTCAGTAGCTTTGTGAGAACGGATGGATTGTCGACATGCAGATTTAAAACATCTTTAAATGAGAGCCTTATTACTTTGTATGTCAAAGCAATTCTTGGTATAACTCTTCCATTCCTCCATTTTACTTTTGTGCATCTCTTTATGTCTTTTGACGATGAGTCAGGACAGCCTGAGGCCTTCTCTTTGCCTCTGCTCTTCATTTGCATCAACCTTTTGTTGCTGCATGACCCAGTTTAAACTTCTGCTGTTGGTTCATTTTCCTATTTCAACACACCCTCACCTGACTGGTTGGTTGGTACATGTTCTTGTGCCAATTCTGGACTCGATCTGCTCAAGAGGACTGAAGAACTGGGACCAGAGCCAGCTGGCCTGCACTCCGAATAGCTGAGGACACTGGGTAATGCAGTCCTCATCGGGTGTTTTCAGCATCATTGTCATCTTGCTCTGTATGCTTTACACTGAGCACATAGAGAGTTTTGTTACTTGTTTGATCAAATTCTTGATCTGACTTGTGCTGTAGTAGTTACAGATGCAGTTTTTATTTTTAAGCAACCTGTGGCAAAAATGCATTCAATGGCTGCAACAACACAAT
This sequence comes from Garcialebias charrua, assembly GCA_038048925.1. Classification (NCBI taxonomy): domain Eukaryota; kingdom Metazoa; phylum Chordata; class Actinopteri; order Cyprinodontiformes; family Rivulidae; genus Garcialebias; species Garcialebias charrua. Next base: position 1,572 of record JBBPBX010033638.1, read on the forward strand.
CAAATGAGTTGTGAAACAATATTTATTTATGTGCCTTTTTAAATTGTCTTTGCAGCCCAGCTGTCATGTTTCTGAGCAACGTGCATCCTGTAGAAATACTGACCCCCCTGCTGATTTCACAGGCAGTTTAAAACCAGAAAAAAGAAGAAAGGATAATAAATAAAATCAACCATTAGAATAAAACATGAACCTCACCAGTTCAGACACCATATAAAATTCTCAAAATATACTATTTATTTAAAAAATGTTAATGCAACAATTAATCCGTTACAGTAATTACAAAAATCAGTAGTTTTTGTTCTTCACAATTTTATCACCATAAAAGACAGACTTTCAGTGAAGCACAAGCATTTAATCAGTTTACAGGTACAGTATTAGCTCACCTTCACTTCCTGGCTCATAATCCAAAATTATGCCACACCTCTATGTTTAGAACATTTTATTTTAAAAAGTTTAAACTTTGAATTGTTTGCAGCAGCTCAAACTTCAGTGAATCCTCTTTACAACAAATAATCAACAAACAAAATGTATGGAAACATTTTCAGTGTACACAAACCGAATATGATAAAACCATATATTAAAACCAATCTTTACTAAATCAGAAGACAAATACTCCAATTTAGGTGGAAAAAGAATATTAAGTAAAAAAAAAATCTGTGACCTTTCACCTTTTGATGATGCACAGATGCTGATCTCAGGCCAGCAGGGAAGACATCTGGGCTTGTAAGAAAGAATTTGAACTGGAGGACTAATATAAAAGGGCGACATATTCCCAACTTCTAACATTACATCCAGTAGCTTCCCAACACTGAACCACATTTTCCTGTTAGAACCAGTAACAACAGACGTGTAGAGCAAATCCTGACTACAGACAGGGAGTTACTGATGCAAACAAACACATATACAGACATTTAACACTTGATGAGACTGGGACAGCGAACTGGAATCATGTTTTTTTTTTTTTTTTTTTTGTATTAACCATCTAAAATTTTATATTTGTTTTCAACTTCTGGAAGACTTTGGCACTTAAATGAGGAGCTTACTATGGGTGGGATAAATAAATTATTGATCCTTTTTAGAGAAATTGGTAATAAATAAAGCATAGAATGTAAAAACTTTAATTTGTTCACAGTAACTCAAATTATTTGATTCAAATTCAGAAAGAAAATGCCTCCAAAGAAAAGGTTTGCCTAATATATTCAGACTTGTTAGATTTTGAAGTTGCTCATTTTCTTATGAACAGCAAGTTAGAAATGGCAGCTCGGACCAAATGTGCAGAAGAGGAAAAATGTAGAAGGATGTGGGAAAGCTGCATCATGTCAGAGTCAAAGGCACAACACAGAGGTGATGTATCGAATCTCAGAAACACAGGTAACCTAAATACTGAATATTTGGCAACATTTTCTTTAAATTAATGTTTCATGATGCCCTGGTAGCACCGAGACACGGTGGATAAATGCATAGCTGGGAGAAGGAGGGGTGCTACGAACGTGCATGAATTAGTAAAAGTCAACCACACACAAAAATATATGCAATGAAATGCACATGCATTTTTTCTGCTGTTCGGAGTATTGTTTTTGTACTACTGGTGCTTAGCGTAGCTTTAGTTAACGTTTTTCTTAGTTCATATCTTAGATCTTTTTTTTCTTTTACATTTTATACTTTTGTTGGATGTAGTTGGGACCCTGTGTACACAATTTCATTTTCCACCATATGGCAAATAAAGAAACTCTTGACTGATATTTTGGACAAATATCTTTAAAACTGCCATCATGGTTCCTTGCTCATCTGTCCACTGTTTTGTCTGCAGTCATTTTTTTCTCGCAGACTGTAAGTTTACAAAACTCAAATATTGAAATCTAAACATAATGTACTGTGATTAAATCTACATCAATTTATGTGTTTTCAAATTTTAAGTACCGTAATTTTTGGACTATAAGGCACACTTAAAATCCTTAATTTTCTCAAAAATCGACAGTGAGCCTTAAAGCTGCTATAAGTAACTTTTCTAACAATAAATTTTTAACATATTTCTTCACTCTGTCACTAGATTGATGTTAGAGAAGTAATCTCTGAAAAAAACTTTAAAAAAATATTGTCCCCTTGCTTCTCCAGGTGGTAAATAAGCATTTCTAAAAAGAAAAAGTGACCCGCCATTTTCCAGCCAATAAAAACAAAGTTTGTAACCAGCCAATAAAAACAGAGCTTGAATTTGAATTTTAACAGACCACAAGGGGGCAGAGCCATATATGGCTCTGAGGGGGAGGGATCAGAATGCTTTGCTTGTTGAAATTTTTTCTAAGTGCTGCTGTTCTACAGAAACTGCAGACTGAACCTTTAAGTATTAATTCTGGTTGTGCTCACTGACTTCGGACTGATTTTATGTGGTTAATGTGAATGAGTTGAATAACGTTTGACTTATCTGTTTTGTTTCACTTAATGCGCCTTATAATCCGGTGCGCCTCGAAAAATATGGTATGTATTTGGACATCCATCAGAGGGTGCTGCAGCACCCTCCACACCCCTACTTCCCACAGCCTTGGACAAATGTGCTAAAACAATTACTGTGAGGTCAGATTTGCGTTTATTTTTTAGCCTTTTCAAAGTATCTGAAGATGCTTTATTTTTGTGGGTGGTAGGACCAAGCAAGCTTAGGAGACTGAAGAGCACTTTTTGAAAAAGGATTCCTGAAGATGCAGCTTTAATTAAACAAAGTAAGAATTTCCATACATGCGTTTTTATTTTTTAACCTGCATTTTGTTTCCTGGTTGTGGGGGAGCTGGTGCCCATCTCTGGCAGTCATTGAGCGAGAGGTGGGGTACACTCTAGGCCACAAGTCCACCACAAGTTTTTACAAATGCCAAACGATTCCTTTAAGTACTGAAAAGTTTATATTTTCCGCCGGAGACATGAGGCATCACAGGACACCGTTTCTGACAGCAGGTATGCATGTTGATCTTTTTAGAAAAGAGGCATTAAACAATACGTTTTTGTGCATATTTGGACCTTTTCAAACAAACTTCCAGTAAATTATGACGTAACACTTACATTTATATTAATACTACAAACACAGTGACTACAAGAAAGCTAAAGCCACACAATGGCTACCAAACAAAACTATAAAAACAAAAACAAAAAAACACTTATTTGTATTGACACAAATATGAACCAATCCCAGTGGGATGGTTAGTATTTAACAAAATGTACACACATTGAGCAATAACCTTTACTTTAGTTTTAGATTTTTGCCTTTTATTTCATGTCAGAAGGTGCTTCGTAAAAAAATAAAATAAAATATACTGCCCCCCTCACAACACCCCAACTCATCTCATACTGCATTCATGCTCTCCACACAGCATCCAACTAATAAATACACTCAACTTTAAGGACCAAACTTTTTTTTTTTTACACATTACCCTAATTTCATAAATAAAAAAGAACAACGTACAGCAATGTTCAGCCGTGTTGGCTTAAAATTATATTTACGAGTGAGCACGGAGTGGTTTATAGAAAATACAAAACGAGAACTGAAGGTGAAGCATAATTTAGTGAGAGTTTCACACACAAGTGCACTCTTTCCTGTTCTTTCTTATCTACTAGTATAAAAAAACACTTCTCGGTTAGCTTAACACTGTTTCCTGGCAGGTTTTTAAACACAAACAAACGTCACAGAGCTCATCAAGCTACAGTATACGTTTCGCTCTTCCTTTCATGTTGTGCCGCGACACATTGTCACCGCGATGGCCTCACTGCTCGTGAAATGTTGAGAAAATGCAGAATGTTGTAATTAAACAGTGTTCGTCCTGGAGGAAACGCTTCATTGACTGAAAAGGATTCATCTGTGAGATTAAAAAAGTCAGAGGCAGAACATGCAATACATTTTGAGTTTTTTTTTCTTCACTTTACACCTTAAAGTGTATGTGACATCTTCCTACTCTGCATAAAATGTTACAAGATATGTATCTTGTATCATTCAACTACGTTCGTTTTTGCAAACAAAATGATAAATTAATTTAATTTTGATTTAAAAGTGATTTAAAACTTTGCGCCGTGTTTATTCACGGGAAATCCGATTACACACGAATGCAACATCTGAGACGTAGGAGGGAGAACATCTTTAGAACGCCCCTTTTACATATTCATGGCGGACAATAAATAAACCGACTAATTTAGAAATCTAAGTGAAGATTTGAGCGATTTGTCTTCAGTTTTGGAAGCAGAAAGTTAGATGAACAAGAAACAGCAGGTTCTAATTTAGGTCTGCACCCGTATTTGATGAAGTATTTCATCTTTTGGGAAAGTGAAAAGGCTCACTTGTTCACTGATGATATTAAAACACCCAAATGTGACACAACGTAACGCATTTTTCAAGTTATACAAAAAAAAAAAGGCGATCTGGCAGAGAATGCGCATGCGTCCTCATTGCAGCTGCGAAATGAGCTTCTCCTTCCTACGTCACAGATGTTGCATTCGCGTGTAATCAGATTTCCCGTGAATAAACACGGCGCGAAGTTTAAAATCACTTTTAAATCAAAATTAAATTAATTTATCATTTTGTTTGCAAAAACGAACACAGTTGAATGATACAACATATATATCTTGTAACATTTTATGCGGAGTAGGAAGATGATGTCACATACACTTTAAAAATTTGACAGTTTTTAAAAAAGTGAACCATTTCCAGACTGCCGGTTTAGGAGCAGCTCCTTGTTTCTGATCACTTGGCGTCTTTTAACCTTGTAAAGAGTCGTCTGTCAGAACAAACGCTTCTTTTCCTGCAGTTTGCTACACTTTAAACATGCCTGCGTCTTGGGGAGAGTGTCTCCTACAGCAGGACTCCTGCACTCTGGAGACACACGAAGTTCTTCCTCCAGTCCTCCCAGCTACAATGGAAAAAGTTTAAAGTGTGGGGAGGGGCAGGATGTTAAGTGAGGAAAACTCTTTCCTTCCTCTCTTTCCCCATACTGCTCGTTCTTCCTGTTCCACCAGCGGCCACATGACGAAGACGCTACGAGACGCAGCAGCAGGTCCGCACCTTCGGCTGCTGCTCCTCTTCAGCGGGCTGCTTGAGCTTGAGGAGGGGTGGCTCCCCGCTGGCTGGAGTGTAGAAAACAGCGTTCCCGTTGGAGGAGACCAGCGGCATCCGAGGGTCGTCCGAGTTGATTTTGGCGTCGCTGAAAGAGTCTGTCGATCCGTTGTCGAGGTGACCGTTGAACAAGGGGTGATTCAGTAGTTTGGCTGCAGCTCTCTGCTTCTTCAGCTCCGACAAAGTCTGAGCACGCTCCCTGGATGCAGGCTCCTCCTGGCGGGGAGGCTGGATGGTGACGACTCCGCCCTTGTTGCACGATAGCGCGCTGCCGTTGGAGGGCGGCTGAGGCGGCGTGGACATCGTTGTGGTGATGAGGCCGTTCTGTTTGCTGCCGCCGTCTTTGAGGATGGTGGGCAGCGTGGACTTGTCTGGCAGCTCCACGGCTACAACAGGCTTCACCTGCAGGACACAACGAGTTATTTGATCTCCGTAACCTAATCGTTTGCTGTTATCATTAAATATACAGTATTTAGAACTGTAAATTAAATTTACTGTATTTTCCACACTATACGTCGCTCCAGTGTAAAGGTCGCAGTCCAAAAAAGCCTCACGAAGAGGAAAAAACATGTATAAGTCGTTTTTATTATACGTCACCTCTGACCCTCGGGAAACGTGGGCCGGTGTCGTGCCAAAAATTGATTGGCTGCAAAAAAAATCTATTTGCGGCCGCGGGAGAGTGCACGGGAGGGCTCGCTGTTGCAGTTCTTCGAAATTTAACATGGTTAACACCTAAAAAGAATTGTTTGTTTGCTCGACGTTCCTTAATAAATGCACTTTAATGGTCAAAACAGCTTCTTTTCGCCTGGGCAGCGCGGTCAGGTTGCACTGAGAACAGTCCGTCCCGGTCAGCAGTAGTGCCGGGGGGTGAGGGGCCCCATTCCTCTGCCACCGGAGCGGGGAGGAAGGGCGCAGCGAGGCGCGTGGTCCACGGCCCCGGGAAGCAGCAAGTTGCAGGCGGACGGACGCTGTAGAGCTGTCAGTATGAATGAACATTTAACATGTCAGTCAAAATTTGCGTCATGAATAAGCCTGTCACGATAACAAATTTTGCTGGCCGATTAATTGACTCAGAAATGATTGCGATAAACGATAATATTGATTGAAATTTTACAATACTGTAGTAATTATTGTAAATTTTAAGAAGAAGTGTATGTTAATTTCGGTGTAGTACCTTTTTTGACCACTGGATGGCAGTATAAGAATGTTTGAACCGAAGGATGGATAGTGAGGGAGCGAGCAGCGTGTCTTTTTAAGAAAACTGGGAGGGTGACCCCTTGACATGACATGGGCTGTCTTGTTATTGTTTTTCACTTTTCAAAATGGGGGATGCTCGGTATGTTTTGAGCTCTTCAGCATAGCATTTGTCACACAAAGCTTTTAATAAATTTAAAAAATCAGTAAACAAGTTCTCAGCTTGTTTTTGCAGAGAAAAACAACTTTTTACACGAAGGTACGGGTTTCATCCGTGAATTTTGGAGCTTTGACAAGACTGAGGTTTTTTTCCCCGAGGTCGGCCTATTAGCTTAGCTCGTAGCTTAGCTTCTCAGCTTAGCTGCTTTTAACCATCCAAAAATGCAATTTTGGATGGTTAAAATTGATTTTAAAGAGAAAAGAGAAAGAGAGGGGTCAGTGAAGAGCACCAGAGTTGAGCCATGTCTTCATTAGAAAGAGAGACACAAAGAAACCATAAAGCCGATAAATGAAAATGAGATTGATCATTTTCATTCATCATGCAACTAATTGATTTATTGTATATCGCGACAGGCCTAGTCATGAATAGGGAGAAAAAAAACGTATATAAGTTGCTTTGGACTATACGTCGCAGGACTGGCCAAACAATGAAAAAAAACCTGTGACTTATAGTCCGGAAAATACGGTAGTATTCAAAATACAAATTTGGCTATACTTTTCTGCAACTTGCTTAAACAAAGAAGCATATTTCTCACATTACTCTCAAAGTCCTCAAATAGCCTGTCTATAATTTGTCTCAGCTGGTTGTAGTAAATATATTTTATCCACCCTAATGTGGGTTTCCTCCTTTGCAATGGTTGCTGAGTGTTGGATGAAGTTTTGGTTTGGATAGAGTTATTCTTATTATCCTTCTATACGTTCAACACTTTCACGTGATTTGATCATTTATGTGCAGGAAGATCAAACAAACACCCACAAAACGAACTCTACACGATCAGCATCTACGTTAAAATAAGCAGCAAACTTAAAAGCCTGGCGATGAGAACACCTACATGAATCACCTGATTATTCTCCTGATCAGACTCCTTCTCTTTCTCCTCTTCCTCCTCCCTTCCTCCCCGCCACACGATGGCTTCAGTCTCGTATTCTTTCCGACACAAGTTGTGTCTGTCGGACAAACTAGCTCGTCGCACCACTTTCCTGTGAACACAGGCAGAGAAAAGGCAAAAAGACAAAGACTTAAAGTAATAACTGTGTTTCAGGGGAAGGTATTTATTTAAACCTAGATAAACATTTTGTTCTGATTGTCTCTCTGTTTTAAAGTTAAAAAGCAGGCTGTGCTGAAGCTGCTTTTGGACCAGCAGGTGTCAGCACTCACCCGCGGCTGCCTGCGCTGGACGTTCGCCTGCACAGTGAGGTCCTGTGTTTGAGCTGGGACTTCATGATCGTCTCGTGTTTATGTTTCAGGTCCAGCAGAATGGCCCTGAACTCCTCATCCTCACACAGATCTGAAGAGACATGGATGCATGGTTGAAATATCATCAGCTTTTTTCCAATAAAACCAGGACATTTGAACAAGCTCAGACTCGTTGGCGTGGCAGCGTTTTAAAATACAGTACTGACATAGATGGAAAATATAGCTTTATTGCCCCTCATTAAATAATAAACCTGTAGGAATTAACCTTTTATCTGGGTAAGTCTGTTAAAAAAAAACTGTAAATCAGACCCTGCTGGGATGATCTAATTCCTAAACGCCCCATCGGGTTGTGAATTTTACCTATGGGAGTCTCTTCAAGGAAGGTCTTGGCATTGAGACTGGCTCCATGTGATGCCAACAGCTCCGCCACATGCATCTGTAACAAAATCAACAGTAGTGACAGAAACCTCTGTGTGTGCACTTATCTTTCATGTTTCCTGTTGGGTTCACCTTACCTGACCCCAGCACGCCGCAGCGTGAAGAGGCTGCCAGCCATCCGAGTCTCTGAGGTCCATGCGAGCTCCCCCCTCCAGCAGCAGCTCTGCAGCCTGCACATAGCCACTCGCTGCCGCAATGTGCAGCTGTGAGGAAAGAGAAAGAACATGGACTGAAGTGAACAGGTTTTACTGCAAGTTTGCTCTACTTGTCTTGGTTTTGGATTAAAACAATGTTAAAAAAGGCAGGTTTCGTTCAGACTGATGGTGTCAAAGTCAAATTCAAGCAAAGTTTGGAGCTGATCCTTCAGTTTTTTATCTGCAAATTCTATCAGGAAACTCTTATAGAGGACATAGAGGCATGACTGTTGGCTTTTATTATTTATATATTAATATTTTATTTCTAGTCCAAGTGTCCTAAACCCGTCTGACATGCCATCAGCCCACTCTGTGGAAAATCCTTTTATTCAGCCACAAGTTATTCAGGAATGTTCAAATTCAAATAAAAACTGTGGACGTGAAGTTCCCAAAGACACTGGGCATTTTGCTTTGTGCCAGCATTCAGAATATTTTACATGAACAAAGTAAATCAAAGCTAAGATTTAAAAAAAAAAAAGGCAAATATAACTCAAAACAGAGTCTTTTACTGTAAGTTATAATATTGGCAGGCTACCGCTACTGGTGTATGAATGTGTGTATGAATGGGTGGATGGTTAGTACTGTGAAGCGCTTTGGGGCCCCTGAAAGGGGGCTGGAAAGCGCTATATAAGTAAGCTCCATTTACCATTTACCATATTGCAGGAAAGAACAGGAAGAATTTAAAACTGTATTTAGTGATTAAATAATCATTAATGGTTAATGACGGTTGACTTCATTTAATTAATGAAGTGTTTAAAATATTTATTCTAGGTCCACAGGCGACATTTTACCAAGTTCAAAGATGTTTAATCTGCTGACAGACAATAGGGATTGGCCTTTTTAGGAACTTGAAACATTTTTGAGGCATCTTGGTTGAAAATGAGACTTTTAATGTTTACACATGTTTAAAAGCTGTTTCTGATCAGTCCTTTTTGTAGATCGTCTCCCAAGTCATGTTAGAAGCCAACAAGTTTCTCTCAGATGAGGCATGGAAATGTTCTTCAGATATATTAAAACATTTGTTCAATTTTAACTTTTCCACTCTGCATCAACAGGGTGTCCAAAGTGGGGCCCGGGGGCCATTTGTGGCCTGTGGAGGGATTTTGTGTGGCCCACATTTGCAGTTTAAGAACGGTGTAATTTTGGCCCATAGGCTTCAGAGATTATTGTAGATGTTTTGCAAATTTAATGGTGATGTTTTAAATATAATTTTTAGGTTTAACACTAGCTCTACCAGTTTTTGTCAAAATGACAATTCTACCTATGCAACCCATGGGATTGTCAAACTGACAAATTGAATTAGCATTTTTAAAGCCATTGGTATGTATATGAGGCCATTCCAATCTGTTGGCGGGGAGGAGGCCTTGGGGCATATTTATATAGTCAGGTAAATCCAGTGGTGGAGAAAATACTCAAACACTGTACTTAAGTAAAAGTGCAAATAAACAGACAAAAATATACTCTAGTAAAAGTAGAAGTACCATATTAATATTTTTACTTAAGTAAAAGTAAATAAGTACTTGCTTTTAAAAATACTTAAAGTATTAAAGTAAAAGTAATTGCTGAATGTATTACCTAATGCAATGGCCTACAATACCATAAAGTGTGTGATATATATATATATATATATATATATATATATATATATATATATATATATATATATATATATATATATATATATATATGTATATATATATATATATATATATATATATATATATATATATATATATATATATATATATATATATATATATATATATATATATATATATATATATATGTATATATATATATATATATATATATATATAGTATATTATATATATATGTATATATATATATATATATATATATATATATATATATATATATATATGTATATATGTATATATGTATATATATATTTATAAGTATATATATATATTATATATATACAGGTAGTCCCCGACTTACGAGCGAGTTCCGTTACAACGAGGCGCTCGTAACATGGAAATCTCGTAATTTGGAACGGCCGCCACGTGTCTCGTAAGTCCGGAATTTCGCTCGTAAGTTGGAACGGTTTTGCTAGCGCGACTACAAACACTCGTTTTTCATCGAAAAACCGCTTATGAGTGCATAAAAATGATCGGAAACGTGTGTCCACAAGTTTAGCTAACGGACTGTGGTGAAAAAACACAGAAAAACTCAGTATTTTTTGCGTTTTTTCCAAAAATTTGCCAGCTCGTAAGTCCGGATGCTCGTAGGTCAGAGCGCTCGTAAGTCGGGGACTACCTGTATATATATATATATATATATATATATATATATATATATATATATATATATATATATATATATATATATATATATATATATATATAAATAGCTTGGTCCGCATTGCCGGCAGTAAGTCAGGCTCGTTTCCGGTAAAAGTTGGACTCCGCCAAGGTTGCCCTTTGTCACCGATTCTGTTCATAACTTTTATGGACAGAATTTCTAGGCGCAGCCAAGGTGTTGAGAGGATTTGTTTTGGTGACCTTAGAATCGCTTCTCTGTTTTTTGCAGATGATGTGGTCCTACTGGCTTCATCAGTTCGTGATTTACAATTTTCACTGGAGCGGTTTGCAGCCGAGTGTGATACGGCCGGGATGAGGATCAGTTCCTCCAAATCCGAGGCCATGGTCTTGAGCCGGAAAAGGGTAGCATGCCCTCTCCGGGTCGGGGAGGAGGTCCTGCCCCAAGTGGAGGAGTTTACGTATCTCGGGATCTTGTTCACGAATGAGGGAAAACTGGAGCGTGAGATCGATAGGCGGATAGGTGCAGTGTCCGTAGTGAAGCGGGCGCTGTACCGGTCTGTCGTGGTGAAGAGAGAGCTGAGTCAAAAGGCAAAGCTCTCAATTTACCGATCGATCTACGTTCCCACCCTCATCTATGGTCATGAGCTTTGGGTTATGACCGAAAGAACAAGATCTCGGATACAAGCGGCTGAAATGAGTTTTCTCCGCAGGGTGTCTGGACTCTCCCTTAGAGATAGGGTGAGAAGCTCAGTCATCCGGGAGGGACTTGGAGTAGAGCCGCTGCTTCTCCACATCGAGAGGAGCCAGTTGAGGTGGCTCGGGCATCTGGTTAGGATGCCTCCTGGACGCCTCCCTGGGGAGGTGTTCCGGGCATGTCCCACCGGGAGGAGACCCAGAGGAAGAGCCAGGACGCGCTGGAGGGACTATGTTTCTCGGCTGGCCTGGGAACGCCTTGGGATTCCCCTGGAGGAGCTGCACCAAGTGGCTGGGGAGAGGGAAGTCTGGGCCTCCCTACTTAGGCTGCTACCCCCGCGACCCGACCCCGGATAAGCGGAAGAAGATGGATGGATGGATGGATGGATGGATGTTTTTGCTACTTTTCTATTGTTTATTGTTTAATGTATGTGTTTCATTGGCCTCGAGGCTCAATAAGATTTACCTGACTAAATAAAGGTTGAATGAAAAAAAATAAAAAAATAAAATTCAGTGTAACATTATTTTTGATCAAAGCTTGTAAGAACCCCCCCCCCACCTACAGAGCAGTCTCTGGTGAAAACAACTCTCTCTCTCTGTAGAAGCAAGTTGGAAATGCTGTTGGAATGTGTGGTTAATTTGTGGGGGATGTATGTAAATGAATGTTCTTTGTGTGAGGGGGATCTTTTGTTTTGACCTACTGGAGAAGATTATGCTGGGAGAAGATTCTCAGGAGGGGATGTTTACCCAAAAACAAAGATATCCACCCCCAGGCTCATGACACCTAATGGAAGAATTGTCATTTTGACAAACTCATGGCAGTTCTAGTGTTTTTTTTTTCCCCTGGGTTTGCCAGTGTTAAAAGAAAAACAGATAATAAAAATAAAAAAAAAACATCTCAAATGAGCAGTATCAAGACCAATACAGTCCTTTGGTAATAAATCAATAAAGTCAAACAAATTACATTTAAAAATAAATTAATAAAAGATTAATGTTTATGAAGCTTTTAATGTTTTGGATTACAACAATGTAGAACACTTTGTCCAACAGAATTACTCAATTTTGTCCTTTCTCCAAAATATTGTTCATGTTTTTACATTGTGTTGTGTTTACGCCGTTTATTTTTTAATCACTAAAAATATGTATGCTTATCATTATTATTTTTATTTAGGGATGCACGATATTGAATTTTTGGCCGATATCCGATACGCCGATATGTTAAAACTTATTTGGCCGATAACCGATACCAATATTGATATTTTTTCATCTAGACCTACTTACAGAGACTACACAGCTTTCTCTGCTGTGGAATTGAAATACTACATTATTCTGCATGGTCTTTGTCAGTTTGCCCTGCTAACAAATGCAGATGCCAAAAAGGGAGATGAAAATGATGCTTGGATTATGTCAAATTTTGTCACTGGGT
>JBBPBX010033638.1:15388-33138 GCA_038048925.1 Garcialebias charrua
ATATGTACATATATATATACAATATATATATATATATATATATATATATATATATATATATATATATATATATATATATATATATACAGGTAGTCCCCGATTTACGAGCGAGATCCGTTACAACGAGGCGCTCGTAAACCGGAAATCTCGTAATTTGGAACGGTTGCCATGTCGCTCGTAAGTCCGAAATTTCGCTCGTAAATTGGAACGGTTTCGCTAGCGCGACTACAAACACTCTATTTTCATCCAAAAACTGCTTATGAGTGCATAAAAATGATCGGAAACGTGTGTCCATATGCTTAGCTAACTAACTGTGGTGAAAAAACACATGAAAACTCAGTATTTTTTGCGTTTTTTCCAAAAATTCGCCAGCTCGTAAGTCTGGAACCTCGTAGATCAGAGCGCTCGTAATTCGGGGACTACCTGTATATATACATATATATATATATATATATATATATATATATATATATATACAATACACACATATACAGTATATAACTTCTTTCTTCTCAGATGGAGCAAACGTCAGCTTCATTTTGCTGCGCCACCCTGGCAAAATGCAGCTGACCATTGAAGTGCATTTAAGTAAAAGTTCAACTGAGACACACCTTTACTATAATTTCAATCAAACAAATAATTGTTTTTAAGTATTAATCTTGTAAATTTTTTGTTAAAGTCCTCCCATGCATGCTTCCGCGGCTGCCATTTGGCAGCCAATCGATTTTTGGCACAACACCGGCCCACATTTCCAGGTTGTCAGCGGTGACGCATAATAGATGCGACGTGTCAAAGCGATGCATAATAGATGCGGCATATAGAGCGAAGAGATGTATTTATGGATTTTTCCACTTTATTAGACATATTTGGACTGATGCAACTTATAGAGCGGTGCAATGTGTATGGTGGAAAATTTGGTAGTTGTTTTGTTTGTAAATTTTGTGGGGATCTACCACGTCACGGATGACCGAGAGTCTACACCAGCATCTGTTTCAGTTCACACGCAGGTCTGTTTATAAAAGCATCTGACATCTTGCAGCGTGAACACAACAGCACAGAGTTCACCTCTGCTCAGCGGTCAGCGGAGGAAAGAATACATCTGTGCTCTTGGTTTATAAATTATGCTCTTTGATTCTTAATCCGTGCACTCGTGGATGTACAATCTGTGCAATACGATGGGATGGCCTTTCTTTTCACTTTCCTCACCCCAAAAAAACTTCTTCATCAGAAAATGATGAAGTGTTTTAATGTGCAGGCATCTGGTGAGTCCTTATCTTCACAGATGATTTTTTTCCTAACCCATCAGTTGACAGCATCTTTTAAATGCCTGCAATATTTCAAGCAACTGGTACCAGGTAGCACCTAAAACGCAAAATGTAAAAAAACAGAAAGCAGAGCAACAGCAGCTAGTAAAAAGGGTCAACAGAAGTATGTGAAGAATGTTTGGGTCAGCCAGGTTAAAGAGAACTGATCTGTCCGCTTTTAGGCTTATTGTGCAAAACGGTGAGAAACAACAACCCTCTGAGGCACAGCTACGTCTTTAGGGATAACACTCTGGGTATGTTTGTTATTATTCTAATAGTAATGATTGAAAATAAAAATAAACTGGGGAATTCATTGTAGAATTGTGTTTTAATTTGTGTTTTAACCCTGATATGATGTCTGGCATGGCAAACAAACCGTTCAGGTTAAAAGTATTTGATTGGATTTATTAAATTACTGAACTTTGATGATGATCTGTGTTATGTTTATTACATGGAGAGAAAAAAAACTTATTGTACAGTGGTTCCTTGTTAACCGCGATAAGTGGAAAATTGTGAGGTAGGGACTAGGGCTTTAACAGACTACAGTATTCGAGTAATCAACACATCAATTCCTCGGACATCTATTGAGTTTTTACATTTCACGTTGAGTAGTCGTAGTGATGTCATCACGTTGTAGTTACAGAACAGAAAATGAATCAACTTCCTGTTTGGAGCGCGTTGCGAACCGGTGTTACATACACCATATTCTGTGACCACCATATATTGTGACCATAGGGGGCGGTGTTGCATACACCGTTGCAGGTCACAGAATATGGTGTAACACCGGGTCCAATCGACGGAACCAGAACCAGCTTCCACTGACCTTGTTTCATAAACAAAAGGTAAAAAAATATGAATCTCTAAACCTATAAACATATTAATCTCTAAAACTAAGCCTAATGCGCAGCACCACAGGCTGTGGTGCGGGGTGGTCAGCCGCCCCACTGTTTTTAGTTTCGTTATTGATGTGCCGCACATTTTTTTCCACTTTTGCAGCTTAATAATACTAACTAACAAATTTGGGTTTCCTGTGACTTATTTGCAGTATTAGGAGCCTAATATATGCTCCTAATGTTTTGTTGGTATTTTTTTTGTAAATAATAAATTACGCGTTTTTTTTTTTTCAGTTTTAATTACCGGTAGTTAATTATTTTTTGCATCTTGAAATCCTATGACATCATCAACTACTCAACTTCTACTCGAGTTTTATTATGTCAATGTTGAGTTTAAAAATTATGGACTCGTTCAACCCCTAGTAGGGACACATTAGTCCAAGTTCAAGTAAACTTTATTGTCATTAACATCTCATGTGGTACATGGGATGGAACAAAATTATGTGCACAAGTAGTATAGTAAGTATAGTTTATTTTAGTACTTATGTACAGGTATATATTAACGTGTTTTATACCCTTCCCACACTCTTGCAATCTTCTAAACAATGTTTCTAAACTCTAAACGCTCTAAAAGCGCACACAACATGTCATGATCTCAGCTCTCTGCCACCGGCTGCTCTCTGTCACCTGCCGGTGCTCTCGGCCACGCCCACTTCTCCGCTGCAGACCGGAGATCTGGCACGCAGCAGGAGGAAGCATCTCCTGCATCTGTGGGCTCCACACAGGTGCAGCAAGTGCTAAATAATTTAAAATAATTGATTTTAAATAAACAATTCATGCCAATCTTGCATCTCATCAATCAGCCAATCGTGCGCCATGTCTTACTTTGAAAACCCGCTATAGAGCGAGTCCGCAAAAAATAAGCTGCCAAGTAGTGAGGGACTACTGTAGTGACAAACTTGTGAAATTCAAAACCTTTATGAAGTGAAGCCAGAAATGTGCAGGTTTTGATGACAGGAGTGAAGAAATAAAATTAAAATTGAGCCTTTTCTAACATTCAGTCCAGACACTTAGAATTTGTTAGCCCCCAAATATTTCTAATCAACAATAAAACTGAAATTCTTCTAAACTTCTAACTTTTGTTGCATTTAATGAATTGTACATGGCTAAGATAACATTTAGTACTTTGATTGTAAAGTGACCGTCTGCTCTAATTTAGATTTTGCAGACAGTTATCTCAGACCTGGCATTTATTTACTTCTGCTGTGGGTGTGGGGTGATTTATTTGCACATGCTCGTCTCAGGGAGCACTGCCAGTCATATGAAATGCCTTCATAAAGATTTTGTGGCTCCACAGGGAGCTGTGAAAACTTTGAAATGACCGTCAGCCTGTGCGGAATGAAGTGTAAAAAGTCACGGTGAGCTTTATGCAAACATCAACCTCTTTACCACAGTTAACCTGGCATGAATCCAAATACCGTATTTTTCGGACTATAGGTCGCACCCGAGTATAGGTCGCATTGTCCAATTACCGGTATTGCCAAAGAATTGGAAAAATCCATATATAGGTCACACCTGAATATAGGTCGCACCTACGTCAAAATGTGGACCGTGTTTAGCTCTGCTGCAAATGTCTCTTCCACAGGAGCGCACAGCAAGGCTTTTAAGAAGATTAACACTTAAAAACAATTAATTGTTTGATAAAAATTATAGCAAATATGTGTCTGAGCTGAACTTTTCTTTAATAAATGAATAATTTTAGCAGGATAAACACCTAAAAAATATATTTGTTAGCTGACATTATTGTAAGAGTGTGTCTCAGTTTAATTTTTGTTAATAAATGATTACAAATCAGCTTATTTTATAAAAAGCCATATACTGTATAGGTCGCACCTGACTATAGGTCGCAGGCCAAGAAAAAATGATAAAAAGCCGCAACCTATAGTCCGGAAAATACGGTATACAGTTATTTAGATCAACAGGTAGGCAAACTGCTAAAGCTGTCCTTGTTTTTTAAATAATAAACTGATTGTGGCATTGAATAGAAAAATATTCCAAAATCCCTCTTTAACTGGAAGAGAACATGAACATCAGAACCAGATTCAGCAGGTTGAACTTTCCCACACACTGGACTCTAAACAAACAAACACAAAAGAAGAAAAAGTTGACCTCGTCAACTTTTGGCAAAAGATGCCAACTGAATAAAAAAAAAATCCAAGGGAAAGTTTGTGCACAATTTATGTCTGGAGAAGAGTGTTGGGTCAACAAAGAGCCACTTTGGTCCCTCTGTAGTATCAGTGGTAAACTGCACTGCTGCATCCTGTCAATCACAGCCTGAGGCAGACGGTCCCTTGTGTCAAACTATGGCTACACTACTGCTTCATGCTGAAATGTCCTAAAATGATTTCAGCTTTTTAACTGAACCAAACATTCCTCTTAATAAAAAAATATATATTTCTGTGATTGCACTCAGTAGACCTTGTCTTGTAGCAAACTTTTTTCAAATTAATTTCTGCAGACAAAAGTTGTTTATCATTGCTCCTGCCCATCAAAACAGCACAAGATTAATCTTGCATAAGCTCCGACCAGTTGCAGGTCTTCTCTTCTCTGCCGGTGATTTTATTGAGGCGTGCTCCAGTTTGCTTCATCGTTCTCAAACAGAGATTAACAAGAAGCATAAAGCAAAGCGACGAGCAGCTCAAACAGACAAGCTCATGTAAGAATTGTGGGCTTAACAAGGTTATTTTGGGAGACAAATCATCCTGTCACTGTTTCTATCCAATGATCGGTCACTGGGTTTCCACATCATAACTAAATCACTGCAACATAAAGACTTCATTTAGACCCCTGGAATTATATGTTGTCCTCTCAAAATTAGATGCAAATGGTTCTTCTGTGCCCTGCTTGAATAATTTAACGCACCACTGTGCTGATGTAAATAAGTTTAGGGAGCAGTTGACCCAATGCAATTAATTAACAAAGAACTGACATCAACTCTGAGTATTCAGTAAGTCGTTGTTTTCTTGTGCACAATTGAATTGTAATATTTGCTTAGACAGAAAAAGACTGCAGAGTCCATATCTAATACCTTTGCTGTTCTGTTGTATTTAAAGATGTCATTTGATGGAGTGGCATCAGGGACTGAGTTGTTCAACCTTAAAGCTTTTGGAGTTTGCTAGTTGTTTTAACTTTGGTTCTACAAAGTACAAAATCCCCTCAGAGGTAAAAAGTAAAATAAAATAAAAACCGTAAAGGTTGACTTTTAGAAACTAATCAACTTTTTATTCATCTTGTAATAAAAGTGTGCATTTTTTCATTCTTTATGTAATCCTACTTCTCAGTATCGCATATAGTTTTATTACAAATTCACATTTGAGTGTCTGACAATCACCGCGGGACAACTTGTGCACCTGCAGAACATTTTTAATCAATCAGCTGATTTGCCTCTAAAATTTGAGTCTCGTGTGTGTGATTAGCTCTAAAGGTTTTATAACTTCGTGAGACAAGGCTGCAGAGAACATAAACTTTGAAGACTGAATCCATAACAATGATCATCCAAAATATATATTTTTTTACACCACTTCTTGCACACGCGTGTGGAGAAGTGTGTTTGTGTGTCTGCATCACATCCAACAGAATCTCCTCAGATGAAGGTATGAAAATATCACTGGACCTTACAGTTAATAATTCAGTTTCATAATCAAAGACACAAGTTTGCATCATATTTTCAACCCCCATTTCCAACACTGGTGTGGTTTAATAGCATACATTTAGCAAATGTAAATAGATACCCTGATGCATGCTCAATAATCCAGGTAGAAAAATCTAAAAAAGCTAAGTCTAGTCCTCTGGACATTAAAAAGTTTTACCAAATCAGACAGGATTCTAACCAAAGTTTACCATTAGTTAAGAAAAAATCAGAGAACGCACTGATATAATTCACTGTCTTTTTAAGCAAGACTACAGTAATTAAAATGCAAAAACAGGGAGCGGAAATTAATTCCAGGATTCAACAGCTTGAAGAACCACAGTGAGTAGGAAAAGAAAAATTTTCTTCTGCATGATCTTATCAGTTTCTCACACCATTGTGAATGACATTTTGGCCCACTCTTATTTGTAACATAGCTTCAGTATAAGGTATTCCTTCACTTAACGCAGGGTTTACGTTCCAGACACCCCCCGATATGTGAAAATCCACAAAGTAGGGACATTATATTCATTTTAGTATTTATATATATATATTAAGACTTTATAAAAAGCAGAGGTTCCCAACCCTGGTCCTCGAGGAACACTATCCTGAATGTTTTAGTTGTTTCTCTGCTCCAACACACCTGATTCAGTGGTTTAATTACTTCATCAAGTTCTGCAGAAGTCTGTTAATCAGCCATGCATTCAAATCAGGTGTGTCAAAGCAGGGAAACAACTAAAACATGCAGGATGGTGTTCCTCAAGGATCATGGTTGGGAACCTATGTTCTAAACTCTCTAAACACTCTAAAAGAGCACAGCGAAAACGAGCAGACAGACTGATGCTACACTTACTGAGCCAGTCAGCGCCCAGGGGTGGACTGGCTATCGGGAGCACCGGAACATTTCCCGGTGGCCTGGCCCGCTCAGTGATCAGGACTAAAGGCTCGGTTTGGCTCATGCTTGATGATTTTAAATAAACAATTATGCCGCTCGTGCGGCTCACTCAGATATAAGACAGATGACACCCCCCCCCCACCACCACCTCCGGTCCCCTCCTTCCTTTTTCCGAGGCAGTCTGTCACAGCAACAAGTTGTGTGCCCGCCTGTTGTGTGTCTCTGCTCTGCTGTGACCGACAGCCTCAGAAAGAGAAAGGAGGGGCCCCCCTCGGCAATCATTGAGTGGGCCAGGCCACCGGGAAATGTCCCGGTGCTCCCAATGGCCAGTCTGCCCCTCAGTACAATGTCTTGGTCGCCTTCCATCAAGCAGCCCATCGTGTACAATCTTACGTTGAAAACCTGCAAAAGAGTGAGTCCGCAAAAGTCAAATTGCTAAGTATCGAGGGACTACTGTATTGATATTTATGGACATTTCTTTATGCATAGATCTCTCAAGGTCCACCACAACAAATAACCAGACTAAAGTCTGGATATTGATCTGGTAGTTTGAACACCTTGATTCTTTTCTATTCTGTTGTAGATTTGCTGCCGTCCTAAGGGTCATGACCCAGTTTTAACTTGGCTCCAGTTTTCTGGACAGCTGGCCTGACATTTCACGTCAAAACACCTTCATATACAGAGGACTTGATGCTGGATTTGACGACTGAAAGGTGCTCAGGTCCTGTGCGTGCTAGACAAGCCAAGCCATCAGTCCTCCACAACCGTGTCTGACATCTATGAGGCGTTTGTCCTGATAACCTGGGATGATTATTTCCTCAATGACTGTACATAATTGCCAAATATCCTCACTTTGTTTCTGTCTGCAATCTATAAGCAACCAGGGTTTGTTGAGTCTGCCCCTTCCTCCATCTCCTCTCATATTCATAAAGTCTAACCACTGGTTTAACTTGCTGGGACATCCACCTCTTATAATTTAAAAATCGGAAGCAGCCTTGAATGTTTTCCACAGTTTTCATCAATCTTTTTCTTTGTGCAATGATGGATCCCAAATTGATTTAACTCATCCAGACTGACGGGAAGCAATGAGAGAGAATTTGGAATAACTGCTCATTCACATCAATAAACGTTAGCTGAGCAGAACTAATTTTTTATTTTTCCACACTATATCCTGCAGACAATGAATTTTATGTCAGCACTAATTTCTTAAGAAAGAAAATGTCTGAACTTTAAAAAACAAACATTAGCCTAATTGGAACGGCTTCTTACCAGCGTGGCTCCCTGAGAGTCTTGCTGGTTGACTTCCTCTCCTTGTCTCAGCAGCTCCTGGATGTCTTCTATCATCCTCCTCTCCGTGGACGCCCGTGTCTCGTTGATCATCTCCTGGGTGATGCCTGACAAACACGAATGCAGAACGAATATTAATCGCCCCCCACTGAAAGTTAGAATTTATTTTTTCCTGACAGCAGCAGCTAGTTTAGGTTCAACCGCAGCCGACACAGACGGCAAAGTTTGATGGGGTTTGATGAGGCGGCAACGTACATTCCCTTTGATTGACAGCAAAGGTTGTTTTTAAATTACTCTGGATATTTTCTATAAGAAAAAAAATGTTACACGATCAATAAATATGAGTCGTAGTGACAGCAGCAGAATGTTTCCTCCCCAGGCATCACAGGAACATTAAAAGAGCTGCAAGTTTAGAAATCAGTAATTTGAATAAAATAGCATTACTGATGAAGAACTAAAGTCTGTTTACTTTAAAATATTTTTAATATTCTTGTTTATTCTTTCTTTGATTTTTTTCTCTCCATTTTTCTTTCTTTGGTTCTTTGAAATTGATAGAGAAATATAAAAAAAAAAAACTCTCTAACATCCACATCTGGATCCAAATTGCTGCAATAAATATAAAATGGCTATTTTTTTGGGGGTGAGAAAGTAAGTTTACTCAAAATAGTTGATTCTTTGATTCTCAATGACAATTTTTTTTCTTTTATTCTATATAAAATAAATACATACATGAAGATCTAATGCCTTAAAAATGATTATTTTTAATTTATTTAATTTTAGTCAAATATCTTGAAATATTTTTAAAAAATCTCAGCATTTAAATATTTATTATTATTATTATTATTATTATTATTATTTTTAAACAAATGACATCTTTTTAAGGTTGTACAGAAGAGAATCCGTGAAACAGACACTCACTTGAAATAAATACCGGTAGTAGAAAAAAAGAAAAGTTTCCCCTGACTGAGCATATTTTACCCTCAGGATTCAGCTCTACAACTTTTCTCATGACATGAGCCTCCGTCCACTCATCCGGTCCTTCACCTTGGAGCCTTAATATTTTAAAGTTTAAACTCCCCTTTTGTGTCAATCTCTTGAATAAAGCAGGAGCCCACATGAGTGTCGGACAGTGATTGCGATGAAGGGGGAATTGATTTTGCAATCAGGGCTTGAGCCAGACCGATCCAGGCCTTTTGCAGTTTTCAGTCAACCGTATGTCAGTTTTGCTTTTTAAGGTGTTTGCACCAGTCTCTCTGGGCTAAAGTCAGAAATGTTACCTGCTTCTTTCTTTCCATCTGGAAAATAAGTGACTCAAACACTAATCTCATAGTCATTGAGGCCAACTGAGTTCAGCATCAAACTGTATTTTAATAAGAAGAGTTGAATAGACAAGGGCACCATCATTAACCTGCATTTTTAGTGCTTTTTCAATAACTAACCATTTTTCGACGAAAGACACTTGTACGTACTTTACAATGAGAATATGGCCTTCAACACAGTGATTCATCGGACGTGTTTGTATAAGGAAAGGCAACCTATCATTTGGCTGCTGTACTTTTTATGTTTATGTTTATGTTTGTTTATTAAATTTGTTCATTTTTTTACAAAAGAAACAATACAAGACAATCTCATAAATGATATTGTACAAATATAAAAAAATGAAAGGTAGCAGAAAGAAGAATAAATCTTATTATATCTGCCCCTTACTTCCAACAATCAGATTAAACAACAATAATCAACCATGTAAACAATAATAATCTTCAACCAACTTTTTTCCAACAATCAGATTAAACAATAATAATCTTCAACCAACAGTACAAAATGATTAACTCTTTTCTAATTTTCTAACTAATATTTTCTAACTAATACTAATTTTCTAACTAATACTAATACAATACACATTACGCTATTTCACATATATTTTTTTAACACATTTGTTTTGATCATTTTCTTAAATGTAAACATTGACTTGGCATTTTTAACTACATTCTCCAAGCCATTCCATAATCTAATTCCCTGGATTGAGGTAGAACGTCCCTTCAAACTAGTTCTGAATTGTGGTTTTACAAACATCTCTGTCCCCTTAAGATTATAACAACTTTGTCTTTTAACAAAATGCATTTGGATATTTAAAGGCAATGCATTATTTTGAGCTCTATACATGACTGATAAAATATTATAGTCTACCAAATCATGGAACTTCAATAACTTTAGTTGATAAAATAATGTATTTGATGGATGACGGTAATGTTTTCTAGTGATAATTCTTACAGCTCTTTTCTGTAATACAAAAATAGGCTTTGTGATTGTTTTACACGCATTCCCCCAAACATCAATACAATAGATTAAGTGTGGAACAATGATTGTGTTATACAACAAATACAGAGCTTTATCATTCAATAGGTCTCTGACTTTGTACAGTACTGCAATCGATTTAGCTATTTTTATTCTTACAGAATTTATGTGTTGTTTCCATGTCAGTTTGTCATCAATGATAACACCCAAAAACTTCACCTCACTCACTCTACAAATCTCAACTACAAATCTCAACAATCTCTTTATGTGTAACTACAACAGTTAATTGGTTTTTACAGCTCATCATTGTTCCATCAGAGCCAGTTAAAATTTAACCATGGACTACCGGTAATCGTATTGCTGGTGTCAGTAGTTTGACTGGTCGACCAAACTCTTTCACCCTTCAGCTCCAGGTACATCTCCTCCTCATCACTGCAGCTCATCACAGATCCACCTGGCTCTACAGGACGATCAGGGCAGAGTCAGCTCAGTCGGTGCTGCATATCAAATACTGTGTGCGCCGTGTGTGTCTGTGTGTGCAAGGGACAGGCTGCCTGTGTGCTCGTCCACGTATTTCTGGAGATCGAAGTCTTATCCCTCGCCACAATGCTGAGAACATTTCCAGAGCAATTAGCAAAGCTGCACTCCCTTTGATCAGCTTAATAATCATTCTTCTCACCTACTGTACCGCTATCTGCATTCTGCAGCTCGACTGAGCCCATTGTAAGCTGAGAACCTCATTTTTGAGTGCAATTTCCCTTTTCAAGCCTCTGCTCTGGATGTGCTTCCAACACTGGCTCACAACCAGGTTGTAGTCAACACACTGTGGTGTGATGTGGCCTTTACAGTACAGTTCAAAATAAATCTAATTTATTAACGGCGCCTTTGTTTACAATGTAGCCTTTGTCATGACGGTTTTCTGACCTTTAGCTTTGCAGGGAAATATAAATAACCTTTATGATGACCAACATCTTGGTGCCTCCAGATAATCAGCTCTGTGTTGTTCACAGCCAAACAGCTCACTGATGATTCTGGTGGATGCTAAAGGGCACAAAGTCAGGCTCTCTGTCTTGTTTATATTAAAAAAGATTGTCTGGTCATGTTTAAAGTGATAATTTTTTTTATAGTTAGCACCTTATCAGCTGTGGCATGAGACACAGAATGTGGAATATGAACGAACAGGCAGAAGTCCTGCCAGAAAATGCTAATGGCCAGACAAGGACTTCTAAAACAATTATTTTTCAAAACTCTCATACGGATGTGAAGAAACTGTAGGGTTTCTGGAGTCTGGTCCTGCATGCATGTTGTGTTTTTCCCTCATGTTTACCAGTCCCTCTTCAGCATTTCTCCTCCTGTGTTTCAGCACTGTCGCACCTGTGTCTGATCCTAATCACCGCAGGTGCCTTTCATTTTCACCTCATTAGTGTCTGTATATATTCAGCCCCTTGGTATCTTGTCAGTGTCTTTGGATTGTCCTTGTCCTAAGGCTTCATGTTCGTCATTCCTCTGTCTCCTCCTTTAAAGTAAGTCTGCTGCCCCAACAGGTTTTTGTTTTGTTTATTCATATTAAACATTTTTACTTATTTTACTGGAGCCTCCTCGTCTTCCTGCTCGTGGGTTTCACACACTGATGCGATCATGAAAGAAACAATCAACTAATATTCAAGCTGTTAACTTTCGCATGATAAAGTTTTTTTATTTATTTTTATGAACAATGTCCCTGTTTCTGAGCAAATGTAATTTTGCTGAGATTAAACTGTGCAAATGTCGGTTCAACACAATCTATGCTCAGCACATATAGTCAAGCAGGAACACTGATGTTGCTCTAAATCGTGTCAGGAAAAAAATCTGGAGGTTTAACATTAGCTAGAGATGCACGACCGATATTGGATTTTTGGGCGATATCAGATATGCCGATATGTTAAAACTAGAGATGCACAATATTATCGACATGGTATCGGTATCGGCCAATATTAACGTTAAATTCCAATATCGGACATTGGCCATTCTATTAAAATAACTTGCTGATATAAAAGGAGCTGTTTTTGACTGCGGCGGCAGCATAACGTGATCACCTTGCAGCGGCAGTGCAACGAGATGACGCCACGTGCGCCATACCCAAATACAAAATGTTGGCGTGTGGAAGTTTTATTTTTCGTTGGTGAGGATGCAGGATTCCGAGCATTTATGGACTACGCTGAGCCTAGCTACATCGTCCATAGTCGGAGATATTTTTCCGACGTAACGTTACCCGAGTTACAAGCCTTCATTTCCGACGTCATTGAGAAGCTAATAGCTGATAGCACAACTTGTTGGGTGAGTTTTACCACAGACATTTGGATGTCATGTGTTAGCCCCGTTAGCATGAATAGTTATACGGCACAATGGATAGACAAAAACTTGGAACTTAAAAAGTCTGTCCTTCATGCACAAGAGTGCAGAGGATCCCACACAGCAGTAGGAACCTGGAACAAGCCTCCACAAGTGAGACAGCATTGCAGGTGACTAATGCTAATAAATAACATTTAAGACTTTTCATTTAATATAAGTTAAAGTGTTATGCATATCATATGGCTGTTGCTGAATATATGTCACCAGCTTTTACAGCTGTTGCACAATTTTTGTGGCAAATAAGCCTAAATAAGAGGGCTATGTTTTGACAAAGGAAAGTATATAAAATATCTGTATCTGCATTGGTTATTGTCCGAATAAGTTTGAACGTATTGGCATATCGGATATCAGCCAAAAATCCAATATTGTGCATCCCTTGTTAAAACCTATTTGGCCAATAATCGATACTGATATTTTTAATCTACTTTCCTTTGTCAGAACATAGCTCTCTTATTCAGGCTTATTTGCTACAAAAACTGTGCAACAGCTGTAAAAGCTGGTGACATATATTCAGTAACAGCCATATGATATGCATAACACTTGAACTTATATTAAATGAAAAGTGTTAAATGTTATTTATTAATATTAGTCACCTGCGATGCTGTCTCACTTGTGGAGGCTTGTTCCAGGTTCCTAGCTGCAGTGTGGGATCCTCTGCACTCTTGTGCATGAAGAACAGACTTTTTAAGTTTAATTTCTTTGTTTATCCATTGTGTCATAAGACTAATCATGCTAATGGGGCTAACACAACGTCCAAATGTCTGTGGTAAAACTCACCCAAGTGCCATCGGCTATTAGCTTCTCAATGACGTCAGAAATGATGGCTTGTAACTTGGGTAAGGCTACGTCGGAAAAATATCTCTGACTTGGGACAATGTATCGAGGCTCAACTTACGGTAGTCCAAAAATCTTCGGAATCCGATATCCTCAACAAAAAAAACTTTCTACACCACCGACATTTTGACTTCTTCCTCTCCGCCATAATCAGATCAGGTAGGCGCGTGTGACATCATCACATTGTGCTGGCGCTGCAGGCATCCTTGTCACTGGGTTGTCATACAAAAACAGCGTCTTTTATATCGGTGAGTTATTTTGATGGAATAGCCAATGTCTGATATTTAACTTTAATGTTAATATCAGCTGATACGATACCATGCCGATAATATTGTGCATCCTTAATATTAGCTAATGTGTTTGATGAATCACAGGTCCTGTTAACGTGCCAACCTAGTGTGCCATTTACACACTAAAAGCCCCCACTGATAACTTTTTATGCCTGGGTAGGATAAAATGTGCACATTCCTTTCTATTTTCTACAGATGAACACAGTTTTTAAACATTAAAATTGTTTTTCATAAGCATTTAACAAAATGGAGATTCTTTGCCAGGAAATTAAAATGACAGAAATTCTCCTTGGAGAAGAAAATAGGTGCACATGCCCAGTCTCCACAGTAAATATGACACAAGGTTGCATCCTGTTTACGGAAACTTGAAAGCAACACTAATTAGCACAAGTTAAAAAAAAAAACAAGTCTGTGTTCTGGGAGTTTGTGCCAAATCATTTCTTGGCTGCTGGAACAACTTTCTGAAGTTGTTCACTCAGCAAATGTCTCTGATCAAATCCAGCAAATAATGTAGTCAGTTCCAGAAACCATTATGTCTTATTAAACTCTATGGTGAAATTCAAAAACATTTAAAACTCTCAAAGCAGAACATAAAGCGATTTAAATTATTTCCAACTCAGAAGACTGCTGCAGTTTTGGGAAAATAAAGAGATGGATCTTCTTGCATCGTTGGAAGCTCTGAACACATGCCTGTTTGTAAATTTACCAGAGGACGCTGGTTTATTTTAGTTCAACCTAACTTAAAGGACAACACCCACCGTGACAGTAACAATTCACCATATTGGAGAATTACTGTAGTATTTT
The DNA here is from genome assembly GCA_038048925.1 of Garcialebias charrua. NCBI lineage: Eukaryota > Metazoa > Chordata > Actinopteri > Cyprinodontiformes > Rivulidae > Garcialebias > Garcialebias charrua. The sequence continues at coordinate 30,010 of JBBPBX010033638.1, forward strand.
ATGAATTTTATTTTCATTTTTGCATTTGGGCCAGGCGAGGGTTAAAAAAAAAAAAAAAAAACAACCCACTCCCGAAGGAATCCGGAAACCTGGCCGAAAAGTCCCGAAGGGTCATGCCTTTTGTTACATGATCTCCACCCAGAAGGCAGAAGGTAGGAGTGAGTTTCCATGGAGGTTTATGAGAGAGAGTGCGTTAAAACTTTATATTTCCTGGTGCATTTGTGTGTATGGACCAGCGCTCTGATTTTATTTATTATTTATTTTATAACACCGCTGCGGACCTGTTGCTTGATTCATTCTGCCCCTGAGGAGCGAGCCCGCGCGCGGTCTCTGGCTCCTCGTTCCGCTCCGCTGGTCACCTTTGAAGTTCCTCGTGCCGGTGTAATTTGCTCCCTCGAGTGTATGTATCTGCTCTTATCTCTCGTCAGCCTTGTTGCAGCAGCACGGGTCGTGAAGCATGCGCGCGGGCAGAGCAGCTGCGAGGCTGGGTGCCTTTCTCATCACGGGGCGAGAAATGCGGGGCGATGCGGAAATGAATGAATTTGTCGCGATCAAACGAATTAAACTAGTAGTGGATGCTCGCTCAGAATATGATGACATGAGTGAGCGACAGCAGGATTAATCAACAGGCAGCTTTATGGAATATTTAAAAATGCTTCCTTGTTCTTTTCCTCTGCTGCCTGTAACTCCAAGGCGTCACTTTGGTGACGTGAATGCCCAAGTGAATGCCCATATATGGAGAGGAGCAGATTTTCCCGGAGCTGCATGCTAAAATCTGCTATAAATCATGAAATAACACATTTAGTGTTATTTCTCCACAATATAAGTAAACGCTCCTGTATTATTTTTAAATAAACTAATAAATATTAATGGCGATGCAATTTGAAAACATGGTGGGTGTTGGACTTTAAAGCTGTGCTACTCCAACTCACACTTTTAAAACACAGCACAAGTTTGCCCTCCTTCATCGATGATGTGCAGTTTGTTCACCACTGCAGGTCTCCTTGAACTCTTCCAGTAACATCACAGACTGCGGATGTTTACTGTGACGCAGCATGAATATACAGTATCCTAATCTGCATCCCACTGGGGGAGACACTGAACTGTGAATATTTCAGAGCTACCTGGAGTGCTGATCTTAAATCTTTGCGGGACACTAAGCAGTCTGAGGTCACATCCCTGCTGCAGTCTTCTTCTGCAATCTGTTCCTGTGGCGACCGGTGCAGGAAAACTGCCAACAACCTTAAGCCGCAAGGTTAAGGATGATACAAGGGTTCACTAGCTGCTGAACGCTTCTCGCACTGATTATATTTATAACACTGACGTAAAATAATCTGAGCAGGAAACGTTTAGTTCAGACTTTTCAAAAGCTCAACCAAAAAAAAAAGGAGCTGAGTAAATTGTGTCAGTCAACAAATGTTTGAGATATTGACTTCAAGAACATTTTCCATGGACCAAGCAGCAGAGGGACTTGGTGCTTTGAGCAGATCTGTGTGGCTCCTTGGTCTGTTCTGTCTTTACACCGGCCTGCATCAACGTTTTATGGCCCTGCTGTTCTGGTCTCTGACTGTCCATGATGTTCAAACTGAAGAAAAGGGGCTGAGCATTTTAGATTTTTTTAATTACTTCTACCACTGTCCTGTAGTTAGTCACTGGGACATGCTGCAGATTAGGGACAGACAGCTTATACAGCAGAGTCTTAACTTTCTGTTTGCTTAGAAAAATGTTTAGAGCATCCTGCAGAATTGCTCAAAGTCAAACATACTAGTTTTTTACTGCAAGTGTAACTGCAGCTGTAATGAATCGATCTTGTTTTATTATTCAAGGAATTGCCTAGGTAAATAAACTGATTGGTTCATGCATATTAGGATTTGGGATTTGGTGGGATGCCTAAGGGCTACCAGCTCTTATGCCCCATTTTCACCTCATCACATTATTTCCCGAGTCCTCCTTTGGTCAGCTGGGCACCTTGAGGAATAGATCCTCCTTCATAACAGGATGTCTATAATCTGCTATAATCTTCCCTGACTGTCTGTTTTTTGATTCCCAGCAAAAATTCTTGCTAATCTTTCTTAATGTAGATAACAAATGTACTGTATGCTTTTCTCTGGTCAGGAGGAGCTATTGTGTATTTGCATGTCACCATTGATTAGATGTGACTCCTGAGGATTTGGGGTTATTTAGTTGACTAAAACCACAAACATTTATCCTGAATAAGCGTTTTAGACTGACTCATTCATCAAACCACATTCTGCAGCTGGCTTGCCAGCTCTTTAAATATTTATACTCTACCTCTGTTGGCCATGGCCGTCTCGATGATGTCCAGTGTTGGGTCGTCCTCACACAGGTCGTAGGGCATGTTCCCGTCAGAGTTAACGGCCAGCAGATTGGCACCACTGGGAGATAAGCAGATGAATAATAAAACATGTGAAATTAATTTGCAGAGGTTAATCAATTTGCTGGTTGTATATTATCAGTTGACATTTAGGGGACTGCAAGAGAAGCTTTAAATATTTTACAATCAACTTCCATCCATCCATCCATCCATCTTCTTCCGCTTGTAGGAGCCAAGATGGTGTAGTGGTTAGGGCGTTTGACTTGGGACCCGAAGGACGCGGGTTCGCGTCCCGGCCACTACACATCTTGGGGTGTCTATGAGTGCACACCTATTTCTCCAGCTCCCCGAGCGCCTTCTATGGCTGCTCACTGCACCGCCTGGTAGGTGGTTGGGTTAAATGCAGAGACGAATTTCGTCTGTGTATGGGAAACATACGCAGATGACAAGATTAGACAATTATTATTATTATTATTATGGGTCGGGTCGCGGGGGTAGCAGCCTAAGTAGGGAGGCCCAGACTTCCCTCTCCCCAGCCACTTGGAGCAGCTCCTCCGGGGGAATCCCAAGGCGTTCCCAGGCCAGCCGAGAAACATAGTCCCTCCAGCGCATCCTGGGTCTTCCTCTGGGTCTCCTCCCGGTGGGACATGCCCGGAACACCTCACCAGGGAGGCGTCCAGGAGGCATCCTAACCAGATGCCCGAGCCACCTCAACTGGCTCCTCTCGATGTGGAGAAGCAGCGGCTCTACTCCGAGTCCCTCCCGGATGACTGAGCTTCTCACCCTATCTCTAA
>JBBPBX010033639.1:0-19383 GCA_038048925.1 Garcialebias charrua
CACATACATGCAAACATGCACACGCACACACGTGCGGTGCACGGTGTGTTTACCCGGTGCTGGCCGGTGGCGGCGCTGCTCGTGGATCCACTGGAGGGTTCTGATGGCGCTCTGAGGTCGTTGTCAGAGTTAACGCGGCGCAGAGACTCAGCCAGCTCCTCTGGATCAACGCCGCCGCTCTACCGGCCGACAGCATGCAAACCAGTGAGCGACACAAACAAACAAACAAACAAACAAACAAACAACCGGAACGCTCAGTCACTCAGAAAACTGGATCTGAAGAAAAACATTTGTTATCCTGTCTGTAATCAAAGACTTCCTGTTTCTGTTTGACTGAAGCCGGGTCGATCCGATCCAAAACGTGCAGAACCGACCTGTCAATCATGCAGAGGACATGCAAAGAACATGCAGAGTCATGCTTTGCATTTTCTGATTCAGCATTTCTGTTCCTAACTGGCTCCAGTTTGAGTCCTGCAGTGACTCTGCTGCTCCACACGGGGGCACCCTGACACCATCAGAACCTCCTCCGTGGTTCTACGGGTTCTGGCGCACTGGTTCTGGTGCACTGGTTCTGGTGGGGTTTGGGTTTGTGTACCTTGTTCTTGGTTCTGTGCTGCCGCCTGAAGCGCAGCAGCTCCTTGTGTTGTCTGGACACGAAGTTAACGGCGGCGTACTCCAGCAGCGCCGAGAAGACGAACAGGAGACACACGGCCATCCAGATGTCTATGGCCTTCACGTAGGACACCTGAGGACACACACACACACACACACACACACACACACACATACACACACACTGAGCGAGGGTTGATCTAACGGTCCGTTCGGGTTCTACATGTGGTTTATTCTTTATTTTAAAGACCAACTTTGAACCGAGACAACCACAAGAACCTGGTTCCAGTCCTGATCCAGAACCTCCTCCAGCAGCAGAACCCTCAGTGGTTCTCTGCAGGACTTCCAACAGTCTCTCTCCTGGTTCTGGAGGAGTTCTGGTCCACTCTTCTTTCCATCATTGAGGGTTCTGCTCAGCTCTCTGAAGGTCCACCAGAGCATCTCAGTCAGGTTCAGGTTCAGGTTCTGGACTCTAGTTCTGTTCTTTCTGACCCGTTCTGTTGCAGATCAGCTGCAGTGTTTGGGGTCATGGTCCAGTTGGACCCAGTTCGGTCCAAGCTTCAGCTGTTGGGACTCCAGAACCCTTTGGTCTACAGAGTTCTGGTCCACTCAGTGACTGACAGGAGCCCAAACCATCAGTCTCCACCACCGTGCTGACAGCTGGGAGGAGCTGTCTGCTGCAGTGCATTCTGGGTAAACATCTGTCTGTGGAAGATGGTTCAAAGTTTGCATTTTTAGAATTCCATCACTTTTAGTTAGTACTTTTAGTTTTTAGCTAATGTTGTGCTACACTTAGCTTTCAGCTGTTATCCAGAAATCGCTGTTTACGCGAGTCATCGGCCCGATCCGCCGCAGACTGTGACGGAATGACTTATTCACACGCGTGTGGCGTGTCGGAGTGCAAAGTCCTGTTCAGCCGCAGGAACACGACAAACGCTCCGACACGCACGCCGGACCTCCTGACAACCACGTGCACACACACACACGCCGAGGCCACGTCCGTGCGCCGTGCGAGCGGAGCGGCGTTACGTAAAGGCCGCGCTCCGTGTCGGATCGGATCTCATGCATACACGATACCGGAGGAGGACCGAGGGGCTCGTCCTCGCTCACGCTCCAGCAGACGCGTGATGCGTGTGATCAACACGCGCTCGTGCACAACATCCATTAGTGTAATGGAGGAGGCCTTTCAGGTCTGCGCACGGCGGCCCAGTTCCCTCCTCTGCAGAACCTCTCACCTTCAGTCCGGTCAGAACACATGAACTGGGCCGCGCTGAGGAGTAGGTATATTATTAATCAATGCAGCAATGATCTGTCAGCTGAACAACAGGAACTACCGTATTTTTCCGGCGTATAAGTCGCACCTCTTTTACTAATTTGCATGCCCGGCTGCGACTTATGGGCGAAGAGACATATTTATAATAATAATAATAATGAATTTAATTTATAACGTATTTTTCATTAACAAAAATCTCAAAGTGCTACAAAGTGCAACAAAATCAAAAATAAAACAAGTGATAAAACAAGTAAAATCAATAATAGTATAATAATAATAATAATGAATTCAATTTATAATGCACTTTTCCTTAATAAAAATCTCTAAGTGCTACAAAGTGTAACAAAGCAAAGATCAAAATAAAACAAGTGTTAAAATCAAATAAAATCAATAATAATATCGACTAAGATCCAAAGATAAAATCATGTGGATGCAGATTAGGCTTGCTTATGTAAAGGATATTGAGGAGGTCAATATTAATACTGACCTCTTTACCTTAATTAATTTACTTATTCAGATTGAATAGTAATTTCACGGATTCTTTTCTTTTTCAGTTTACCCAATATTTCTGTGATCTTTATGATGGATAAATAAATAAAGCCATTAAGTGACAGAGAACGCTGACTTTAACTTGGTATGCCAGGAGACACTACCATTTATTTATAATAAATCAACTAAAATCAACATCATTACACTTGATTGACATGATTCGCACTTTCTTGCAATTTAACACGTCAGCACAGTTAAATTACAACACAACAGACATAAATACTGGATGTTAACATACTTAGTCTGAGGGCTCTATGACTTAAAATGTAGTTTCCAGCTTAGTATCAACTAAGATCAAAGATAAAATCATGAGGAGACAGAGTAAGCTCGTTTAAAAGGAAAGCTCTTCAAGCCGTTTTTATGGACGTTTTCATGGATTCTTCCCATATTTTTAGACCAATTTTTGGCTGAGATATGACCGTTTTTCATTTTGGCAAAAAAAAAAGAGCAGTACCACTTTTGGCCACTAGGGTCCACCGACCGTTCCCAGCTCATGTGTCCGACAGCAGCCTCCTCTGCTCTGACTCACTTTGTCGCAGCACGGCCTCCTGCTCTCTGGAGCTCTGAACTAGTGTTTGTTAGCAAAATAGCTCAAGAACCACAGGACATATTTTGATGAAACTTACAGAAAGTAATCACTGGATGGACATTTACAACTGACTAGCTGTAGGAGATGTTTGAGCAAAAATTCGATTTATTTATCATTTATTTTCGCAGCGCACGACCGTTTGGAAGACGTCGAAGCGAAACAATTTAAATCCAGCTGATTTGACCATTACGTGCATTTATTAAGGAAAAGTTAAACTGAGACACACTTTTACTATAATAATAATAATAACAATAATAATGTCTTTGTCTGTCATCTGTGTATGTTTCCCATACACAGACAAAATTCGTCTCTGCATTTAACCCAACCACCACCAGGTGGTGCAGTGAGCAGCCAGAAAGCGCCCGGGGAGCTGGAGAATTAGGTGTGCACTCATAGACACCCCAAGGTGTGTAGTGGCCAGGGCGCGAACCCGCGTCCTTCGGGTCCCAAGTCAAAAGCCCTGCCACTACACTGTCAGCTAACACATAATTTTTAGGTGTTTTAAAATTTAAAAGAAATGCATGTCTGTTGCTGTGCGTGCTTGTTTTGTTGAGACGCCGTAGCGAAACAATTTAAATCCAGCTGATTTGACCATTACCGGGCGGCCGTGGTGTAGTGGTAATGGCAGTCGTCTCCCGATCGGAAAGTTGGCGGTTCGACTCCCGGGACCCGCACCATGTGTCGTTGTGTCCTTGGGCAAGACACTTAACCCTGAGTTGCTCCCGGTAGGACTGGAAAGCACCTTGCATGGTAGTCTGCCGCCACCGGTTTATGAATGTGTGTAGCATTCAATATATGTGTAGCACTTTGAGATTTTCAGTAATGAAAAGTGCGTTATAAATTGAATTAATTATTATTATTATTATTACGTGCATTTATTAAGGAAAAGTTAAACTGAGACACACTTTTACTATAATGTCAGCTAACACATAATTTTTAGGTGTTTTTAAATTTTAAAGAAATGCATGTCTGTTGCTGTGCGTGCTCGTTTTGTTGAGACGCCGTAGCGAAACAATTTAAATTCAGCTGATTTGACCATTATTTTCATTTATTAAGGAAAAGTTCAGCTCAGAAACACTTTTGCTATAATTTTCAGCAAACAAATATTTTTTTAGGTGTTCATCTTGCTAAAAATTAAAGAAATGCAGCGTTTCCCACCCGTGCGGGTGCAGGTTTTGCATGTAGCAAAACTAATTTTTAAATCCAGCTCATTTCACAATTACGTTAATTTATTAAGGAAAAGTTCAGCTAAGACACATCTTTGCTATAATTTTTAGCAAACAAATAATTGTTTTTAAGTGTTAATCTTGTTAAAGTCCTTCCTGCACGCTCCTGTGGCCGCTATTTGGCTGTCGATCCATTTTGGGCAAAACACCGGCCCACATTTCCTGGATGTCAGCGGTGACGCGTTACGTCAGCGGTGACGTAGGTGCGACTTATGGAACGAAGCGACATATTTATGGATTTTCCCAATTTATTGGACATAATTGGACAATGCGAATTATAGGGCGTGTGACTTATAGGGTGGAAAATACGGTAGTTCTCAACCTTTGAATCTGGAGCAACATGTCCACCTCCTAGATCTGCAGAGGTTCCACCGTCCTCTGAACCAGAACCGACTTCCTGTGGACCCCCTCGGTGCAGACAGGCTGCAGCTCTGACTCGTTACCTAAAGGCTGGTTTATACTTCTTGTCGCACGTCTTTTACCCCCCGTTGAGTGAAAAAAAGTTGCGCAACTTCCGTCTGCACTCCCGCAGCGATCCCCCGGTGGCAGCTCGTCTTGTACGTGGCCCCCAGTCAGAACTCCGAGATGCGGAGGATGCGGCTCGGAGCGTGTGATTGGTTCAAAGTTTGTGGGCGTTTTTTGTTTGGATGTCCATATATGGTGTATCACACCGCTACACGCTACACGCTACTCTTTTAGAAGCCGGTTTTTGTTTTTGCTTTGACATGGATATTTTTGAAGAGAAACTCGCCGAGGCGGTCTGGAGCGGGGATCCTGGCGGGACCAATCCAGTTCCTCCGTTATACCTGTCTTTGCAGTGGCTGGACACATACATTAAACACCGGGGGACAACTACAAACATTACAACAGCCGACAAAAGAAAAAAAGGACCTTGAAATAGCAACACACCTCAGTGGCTCACTGGAAACGTGTAGGGTTTCCGCTCCAAAGCTTTTCTCGACTCGGGTTCGAATCTCACCTGGTAGAACTTATTTTACGTTTGTCTTTTATTGGATAAAAAAAAAGGAGTTTGTGTTAACCACAGGCATATTAACTTTTTTTTTTATCCAATAAAAGACAAACGTAAAATAAGTTCAACCAGGTGAGATTTGAACCCGAGTCGAGAAAAGCTTTGGAGCGGAAACCCTACGCGTTTCCAGTGAGCCACCGAGGCGTGTTGCTATTTTAAGGTCCTTTTTTTCTTATGTCGGCTGTCAAGCTACAAATGGAGGTAATGGAGCCTATCATTATATTAAATCCGTTTGTCCTGATAAAACATGCAGTGGGAGTGCGCGTGACGTATGCAGTGGGAGGGAAGAGGGAGGGATTATCCCCACGTCTTAAAGAAGTATAAACACTCAATGCGGTCGGTGACACACACACAATTACGTCATCGCTGGGTTCACTCAACGGGGGGTAAAAGACGTGCGACAAGAAGTATAAACCAGCCATGAGGCTCGGCCTCGAAGGTAACCTGGAGCTGCAGGACAAGAGGACGTCTCCTGCAATCTGTGCCGAGGAGGCGGAGCCTCAGCTGCAGCTGAACGTGGGTTAAACCTTCAGAGCTTTGGTCATTTTCTAACTGACTCACAGCTCAGACAGGGAGGATAATTATTTTTGTAACAGAGGAAGTAAAATCAGAATCTTTAGGGCAGCACGGTGGTTTAGTGGTTATCATTGTTGCCTCACAGCAAGAAGGTCGTGGAATCAATCCCCGGTTTGGACCTGGGGTCTTTCTGTGTGGGGTTTGTTCTCCTTTTGGTGCTCCAGTTTCCTGCCACAGTCCAGAAACCTGCATGCGGGTCTGGTTCAGGCCCAGCAGGACCTGAACCAGACCCGTGATTCACCCGGTTCAGTAAAAACACTAAAACTCTTGCCTGGTCATTCTGGAGTGAAAAGATGTTTCAGAAAGCCTGTTGTCAACATCTGGATCTTTACTGAGCGGCTGGAGTTTGTTATTAACACAAGATGAAGGCAACATTTAGAGGGTTCTGAAGCCGGACCGGGTCAGACCTTTGGCAGAGAAGTTCTGGATCCGGAGCTCTGCGTGGTCATGGTGAGGACGGTGGTGATGCCGAGCGCCACGCGGGCCGGGGCGGCGTCCATGTTGATCCAGAAGGAGACCCAGGACAGGATGACGATGAGGAGGGAGGGGATGTACATCTGGATCAGGTAGTAGCCCATCTGACGCTCCAGGTGGAAGCGCACCTCGATGCAGGTAAACTTACCTGGAACCAAACACAAACAGGTTCCAGTTAGTCTGAGGCGGCCATCTTGAATCAGGCTGAACTTTTAGACAAACGAACCACTGAAAGTTAAATTGATCCATCGTCTGCACCGTGAGATATTTTACTAACAGACAAGAGCAAAAACAGCATCATTCAGTGTTGAGTTAAATGCTGTCAGTTTCAGAACTTTTGACCCGGTTCTGTTCAGACAAACAGAACCTGAAGCACCAAACAGTCCTGCGAGCAGATGGAGTTGGAACCAGAACCTCCACAGGATGGAAGAAGTCCACATGTGGATCCACCCGGACCACTGAGCAGCATCAAGACGTCTTGTTCAGATATAAAGGTGCCGCGATGGAGTAGTGCCAGCCAGATGTTTGCAAATGCCAACGTACCAACTTGTGCAGCTGTGCTTCGTAACCTTATGTACAGATGTATGTGTAGGCTAACAAACTCTGCAAATAGCATCATCTATACTCTGACCAACCCCGTACAGAGCTCGGTTAGGTTCTATTCAAGTCTGTGGAATCACTGGCGCCTTAAATTATTTGGCAATGGATGAACATTCTATTTTTACTGTGTCTTGTTGATGTTCTCTTTTTATTTTTATTTTTTATTTTTGGTGGTTGTTGTTTTGTTACTATGGACCATATGCGTCTGAAATAACGTTTTGATTGATTGATTGATTGATTGATTGATTGATTGATTGATAAACATGCAGGTTCTGTTTGTGGGTCAGAACCAGCTTCGGTTCTGCTTCAGGTCCGATCTGAATTTATTAAACCTCCTGGATATTTGTGAAGCTTCCAGTCGTTTTCCTTCTGAAACAAACTGATGGAAGCTGACAGCTGAGAGAGAGGGGGATAGAGAGAGAAGGAGAGACAGAGAGGGGGAAGGAGGGAGGGAGAGCGAGGGAGGGGGAGAGAGAGAGAAAGACAGACAGAAGCCCTGTTTCCATCCATTTTCATTTCGAATTTTGAGCTACCTCGCAAATATGTAAATACAAATTAATGCACCCATCGCTCTGGAACAGGGTAAATCTGGACTCATCAGACCACATGACCTTCTTCCATTGCTCCAGAGTCCAATCATTATGCTCCCTAGTAAATTGAAGCCTTTTTTTCTGGTTAGCCTCACTGATTAGTGGTTTTCTTAAGGCTATACAGCAGTTCAGTCCCAATTCCTTGAGTTCCCTTCACATGTGTGTGGAAATGTTCTTACTTTCACTATTAAACATAACACTGAGTGCTACTGTTGTTTTTCTTCTATTTGATTTTACCAAACGTTTACATGATCGCCAATCACAATCATTCAGGATTTTTTTCGGCCACATTTCTTCCTCGAAGACGATGTGTCCCCACTATCCTTCCAGTTTTCAATGTGTTGGACAGTTCTTAACCCAGTTTTAGTAGTTTCTACAATTTCCTTAGGTGTTTTCTCGGCTTGATGCATGCCAATGATTTGACCCTTCTCAAACAGACTGAAATATTGTCCACGACCACGTGGTGTGTATTTAGACATGGTTGTTTAAGAAATGAGAAGCAACTCATTGCACCAGTTGGTGTTAAATAACTTGTTGCAGTTGAAAGATAATCACCCATGTAGTGGGCATGACCATGCCCGTTCTGATACACCTGTGTATTTTTGAACTGTTCCAGAGATGACCTTTACTGACCTCTCAGTAAAACAAGACATTTATTACAAATTATTCCATTAGTTGTAATCTGAGAACATAGTCACCAAAAGAGACTATTTCTATCTTTGATTTTATTCTAATGTAATCAAAAGAATAACTTTTGTCATTTTCATGATATATGTTATATGCTGTTATTCTTTAAATGTGAAACATTAATGTGTCATTTCTGCAAATGAAAAGGTGTCAAAGTTCAGATAAAATGTCAAACTGACTTACATAGAAGTTGTTTTTGTTGAGTTTCAGCTAAAACTCTAACTAGCGTCTGAAAGTCTTCTCACTCAGATACTTTTCCTAAACAATTTCCCTCTGCTCTGAATTTCACCTTGAATCGTGATAACAAGTGAACTCCTCGACTGTTTCTTTTGAACCAATCGGAAAGAGACGAGTCTGAGAGTTCTTTCTTAAAGTTCTAAGCTTTTGCTGGAACGAGGAAGTCTGCTGGGAACTTCAAGACATGAGGTCCGTCCCAAAGAGCTGGATGAACTCAGTCACACGCTAAGGACACGTCATCCAGTTAAAGACTTATAACATGCCAAGTTATAAGTCATCTCCAAGAACTCCAAGTTCTTAACGAACTCTCTGGAGGAACGCTTTATTTTGAAAACTAACCAGGACATGCCACGGTCTTTGACGAGGAAGGCAGGCGTCACGACACGCGAATCTATAAACACGCCGAGGTACAACTGGACTTCACGGACAGATGACCTGTGAGTCCAAGACTGCTTCTACAACTCTATCCACCGAGACGAACGTCCAAAGGTACAGAGTGCTGATGTTTTTGGATCGTGCTGTGAGGTCGAGCTGGTTCTCGTACGGAGGAGTGTCATTTCTGGTTAAAACTCAAAATAGATGACTCTCTAAACTTCCCTTTCTTCCATTTCCTTTAAACCTCTCTTATCTTAATTTCTAAGCTGGAAACTACATTTTAAGTCATAGAGCCCTCAGACTAAGTATGTTAACATCCAGTATTTATGTCTGTTGTGTTGTAATTTAACTGTGCTGACATGTTAATTGCAAGAAAGTGTGAATCATGTCAATCAAGTGTAATGATGTTGATTTTAGTTGATTTATTATAAATAAATGGTAGTGTCTCCTGGCATACCAAACTAAAGTCAACGTTCTCTGTCACTTAATGGCTTTATTTATTTATCCATCATAAAGATCACAGAAATATTGGGTAAACTGAAAAAGAAAAGAATCCGTGAAATTACTATTCAGCGTAGCTAAGTTGGCCTATCTAAATGTGCTCGCCGCATATTTCAGAATTTTGGAAAGTTAATTTGAAGCGTTTGAGTTTTGTATAGAGTCTGTAGAGTTGGGTTCTGCTATGCTAAGCTAACGTTAAAGCGACGTGTCATACATGTTTGTTTATGAGCTGTGATTGGATAAAAAGAGAGTTGTGATCTGTCAATCACGTCTTGTATCCGTAAAGCGCTGATTCGCTGAAGTGGGGACGCACGCCGATGCGGCCAGCCCACTTTTGTCGTCATTTCCAGGTGTGGCACTTTGGGTGACAGGTAGTTCACACTCACAGGACAAACGGAGATTTCACTGAGAGTTTAAAAACTAATTTGAAGCCATCTAAACTGTCTAACAACATAAATTTGTCTCTGACAAGAACGTGGTTCGAGCGCTTATCACAGACACACTAGAAACTAACTCTAAAAGGTTGTTTTTATTTTAAATACTGAATAGAAAAACTCAGTCGCCTCGTGATAACATTGAGACTTGAAGCTGCCCCCTGTTGGTTAAAAGACGTTAACAGATGAGTTTTCTCATAGAACATTGTAAAAAGTCAGCATTTTTATGGTGAAATACCATTTTTAAAATTGTTCTGTACACAAACAAAAAACTCCTGTTCATTTTTTAATTTGTTTTTAGAATAACAGAGGTGCAGACAAACAATTTTGGCTTATTTTAAATACTGAAGAGATTTAAAATAACACTCAAAAAAGCATCTTTTATTTGATTTTCAAATAAAAAAAAATAAAAAAATGATGGAGAACAGAGCATTTCCACATTAAGCTCTTCTTATCTCTGCATTTTAAACAGAATTGATGTGCATAACTGTACACTTTTAGTTAAAAATGGCATTTTTAACGTTTTTCTGTGTTCAATTAATGACTCCAGTTTATTTTAAATAAGGACATATTTAAAATAACAAACATCTCTCATTAATTTGGAGAAAATTTCAAGATAAAGATGGGATATGAATGAAATGAGGAAGCTTTCAAGCTGATCGCATCAAGGCTTGAAAATCTTGAATTATTAAGGCAGAGTTTAATTCGAAGAAAAGAAAAACTAGAGTTAAAACGTTTGTTAGAAGAATCAAAAATAAAACGGCGTGCTATAAATGGTTTTGATGTTCAACTCCCTGACCCGATCTGGTTAAAAACAAAACCAGAGCGTGAACTACATTACCAAGAAAAGGTCAAATCCCACTCGCTGGAGCTGGAAGGGACAAGTTCATCAACTCCCTCTCCTAAAAAAGGCGAGAAGAAACATGTTTTTCAAACTAACAAACCACGACATGTTGATACCCGCTGGAACAATGACCCGAAGTGGTTAAGAGACCCAATATGGTTGAGAAGGACAAGCGAAAGCCCTGTCCTTGCACCTCGGACGAAGCTGCCCGAGATAAGCACAAAACCACAAACGGTAGGTGTCCGCTCTTTAAGTGACCCTCCGCGGTCTACACCTAGATAAAGGCCCTGTCCCTGCACCGCGGACTAGACAGTCCGGGAGTAGCAAAAGGTCACAGAAGTTCCAGAACAAAGGCGACATACCTCTAAGCTCTGATGAGATAGTGGACATAAGTTGGTTGTTTGAAAACTTGAATGATACAGAGGATGACCGAACTGGTACAATGCGTGACATTGTCTTTGATAACTCCGAGCACACAAATAACCAGTTGCTCAAAGCAAAGATTGAATTGATAAGGCAGAAGAGCAAACGACAAAGAGAAAAACTTCTCAAAAAAGGCCTTGAGTTACAACAACAGTTTAGACAAAAAGCAATGAAACAGTGCGCTGTCACTGCTTTTGAGGCTCACATGCAAAACAACACACTCTTTGAGGTGTGCCCAGGTCAAAGGGTCATATCACAGTCGCTAAAATTAGGAGAGGTTCTCTCTCCTATAGAAAGCGAGAATAAACACCGTCGTCTCAAAGGCCCTCTGACCTCAGAAGAGGTAGAGTACTTACGTCGGTTGTTAAAAGAGTTGGATAATACAAGCGAGAATAAACACCGTCGTCTCAAAGGCCCTCTGACCTCAGAAGAGGTAGAGTACTTATGTCGGTTGTTAAAAGAGTTGGATAATACTAGCAAGAATGAACAAGATTTTCAAATTGACATACAACGAAATGTTGGTACCAGCTGGAACAGTGACTCAAAATGGTTTAAAGGGAGCCCCGTCCCTGAAGCACCTCAGATTGAAAAATCTGAGACAAGCAACGAACCACAAAAGGTAGGTGTTCACTCTCTAAGAGACCCACAATGGTTCAGATCGAACCAGGTGGGTGAAAACCAAGGTCCATCGGTGGGTGGACTTCAAAAGAAATTGAAGTATGAGGACCTATACTCATGTAACTATGCGTGGTCCCAACAGAAACCCCGAGCCTTGGAACTGCACCTCCCGCGCCTCGAACAGAACAGTTCGAGACAGGCAAAGAGTCACGAATGTCCCGGAATAATGGCCCAACACCTCTATGCTCGGAAGAGACAGAGGAAGTAAGTAGTTTGTCAGTAGATTTGAATGTTACTGTGCTTGACCAACCTGATACAATGAGTGGCGTTATCATTGATAATGACACTATCAACATTGACCAACCTGGAGCGATGTGTAGCACTGTCTTTCACAAAGACTCAGAGCACACAAATAACTCAGCGCACACTACTACCAACATTGCCATGGATGTTGACAGCAAACCAATTGCTGACACACAACAACATCCTGAAGGTCATGATGCTGACAGCCAACAAGATGCTGACAGTAAACAAGATTACACAGACAGAGTCACACGTGAACAGAAACGTGGGCCAAGACCTGTGAGGTTTCTGTGTAACTTTATACAAAGGGGGGTGGCTAAGAAAGCTTACCTGCCTATCACACTGGAAGGTGTCCTTGAGCGTGAAGCCCTCCTGGATGGTAGTGCTGATATAACCATTATGTCGGCCAAGCTGTTCGAGGAGCTGAGGACCGCCGCTAACGGTGTTGACAGGCAAATACCCTTTGAGAAATGTGCTATTGAGCTGCAGGGTCTCGCAGAGACGAGAACAACCCTAACAGCTATAGCTATGGTTCACATGCAGATTGGCAAAATGACACTACACCACCCGGTGTACGTGTCCACACTTGACTCCCATTTTTGGTTGGCCAAGATTTTATAAACCGTTTCAACGCGATTATAGATTATGGTCAACAGACAATGTGGGCAACAGTGAGAAAACCCCTGCGAATAAAAGTGCCTCCTAGTTGCGATACAGACTGCCTAACCGCAGGTACCGCAGAGGACACAAGGGACTGCTCATCCGAGGACGAGAGCCTGGTAAGTGAACCTTCAACTACAGGTGAGACAGAAGAGACCCAAAAGTTGGACCAAACTCTGGCCCAACAAGAGAACCTCCTCTGCGAGCTGAAACAATCAGCACTCACTGAACAAAACCTACCACAGGTAGTGAAAGGTGTTGAGGTCCGAGGATCCCACACCGAAGACGTTGTACTGTCCTCTGAGACAGGTAATTCGGCAATCAGACAAGCTTTCGATGAAACCTTGGTTCAAGGGCATCTGAGTCCAGAAAATGACAGTCATCCAAACGCTGACAGTCACTTGGACATCATTGTTGCAGATTTTGAGGACCCCTCATCAGACAAGAAGGGGACAAACTCACATTACCTACCACAGGTAGAGAAAGGTGTGGAGATCCAAGGACCCCACACCGAGGTTGCTGTACTGTCCCTTGGGACAAGTAAATCGGCTATCAGCCAAGCTTTCGATGAAACCTTGGTTCAGGTACATTTGTGTCTAGAACTAATCAGAAATGACATAGTTTTACAGACTCAAAGAGCCCCTCTTCAGTCAACAAGTGGGAAGACACACACAACGACAGTGACCTGTCGCAGTCTGTACAATCAGACACACCTGCGACTGCACGGACGTTTGAGACACACCTGAATTACACGGAAAGAGGTAAACGTAAGAAGAAACGTTGGCCGAGACTTGAGAGGTTCCTGTGTACTGTCTACTCAGCTGCGCAAACAGCTTAAACTAGACAATGGCATTCTAACTTGTGCCCATGGACGGACGTCCTCACCCATATTTGTGGTCCCCCATAACCACAGGGGGGTGATGTTAGGTCATGCCCATGTCCAAGACAAAGACAAAACGTCCCCAGACCAAGGTACACACTTCAAAGGTGAAGTAATGAAAGAACTGTGGAAAACGCTAGGCGTCAAGGCCAACTTTCATGTCGGCTACCACCCACAGGCTTCAGGCCAAGTAGAGAGAGCAAACAGAACTGTGGTGAGTATTTTGAAGAAATACGTGGCTGCAAATCACAAGGACTGGGATGTGAAACTCCCTCTGGTCCTCATGGCCATAAGAGCCACTCCACACACATCAACTGGCATCTCTCCCTTCGAGATGATGACCGGTCGACAAATGACTCTCCCTCTACACCTGTTGTACCAACCAGGCGACGCCGCCATGGCGACAGCCTACACTACACAACAATACATGAAAGATTTGAATGTACACCTCAGAAACACTTTTGCTTTCGCCCAGAAAAACCTGGAAAGATCCGCTGAAGGACGCAAGGCGTACTATGACCAGAAGGCCTCTCACAATGAACTCCAAGTGGGAGACAGAGTCTGGTACTATACGTTCGCCCCAGCAACCGGGAAAGGAGGGTCCGAGACCGGAACTCTCGCCCGCAAACTAATGCCCAGGTGGACTGGACCTCATCTGATAACAGACAAAGTGTCCTCAGTCGTCTACGAAATCAAAATCAGCAAAGGCCGCAAAGAGCCAATTGCTAAATGGGTACATCGAAATCAGATCAAACCTTACAAGGCGTTCAATGACTCCACAAAAGACAAAGATCTCACAAACACACCGACTTCATGGGATAATAAGGTCGTCCAAACACAAGTTAGTAAATAAACTAATCAGGTTTAAACTACCGTATTTTCCACCCTATAAGTCGCATTGTCCAATTTGAACTTAGAAACGCTAAGCCTAAAACCCACAACAAAAAACTAACCTTAACAACCGTTTAAATCCACGAGATTTAATTTGACCTCGGTCATAAAGTTGAGACCTGTTTTTCTTGTGTGTTGCACTTTGGAATCTGACGACAAGAGTGTGTCGAAGCAGTGAAACGTTGTTTCCTTGTTGTTTAGTCATTACTGTTGTCATTAGTTGAGATATTGTTTGGTTCTGAACACTCCCAGCCAAAAAGGTTTTGTATTAACATTGGTTAATGAATGATATGGATTTAACTATGCCAACATGCAGTTCGTTTTGTTAAATCTCAATCGTCGAAGAGTCAATGTAGTTTAAAGCTACTCAAGGTACCATAAACTACACTGGTCTCACAATTTCTAAATTGAACCGATTCGATCGTTTCTATTCTAGATTATCTATTCATTTTGATGAGTCTCGCCATAGACTTCAAAATTTATTAGGAATACCAAATCCTACGTCGTTCGTCTAAAAGACAACAGACATTTAGATCAAACTATATTTCATTTTTATTTTAGTTTAACCTAAACTAACACATGCACTACCAGTTTTTGTCAAAAACTTACGGCACCCCTGACCTACGGCAACCCGGACTTACGAATGCACTGTAAAAATAATAATAATAATGTTTTTATTTTATTTTCTAAATAAATGAATACATGTACAGTACAGTACTGTACAGTCACCAAGCACTTAGCCTATCCTAATACAGTTTTTAAATATGAAGGAGTGAGTTGAATTGTCTCCCTCCTCCCTATCCGGCACCATTCACATAAAGGGAGCTAGCTCCCTTTATGTGAAAGGGAGACAATTCAACTCATTCCTTCATCTTTAAAAACTGTGTTAGGATAGGCTAAGTGCTTGGTGACTGTACAGTACTGTACATGTATTCATTCATTTAATAATAAAAAATATATACATTTTATTATTTTTATTTTTTTTACTACATGATTCGACTTACGTTTTTTTCGACATAAGAACGGTCCTTAGGTCCGGAACTCGTTCGTAAGTCGAGGGTTCCCTGTATATATATATATATATATATACTTGCATCAAATTAATGTTTAAATGTGTCACAATCAGCTGTATTAACTAAAAAGACATTTAACAAAAACAATGTTTTTGTGAACCTTGACTGAAAGTTTTTGTTTTATTCTAAGATAAATCAATGATCAAACACAACTGCTACTTTATTAAACAGTAGAATCACTTAAAACCTTTTGGTGCTCTAAATATTTGTGAAAAATTAAGTTACTTTAATTTTAAGAAAGTTGTCCAAGTGAATGCTTCAACTCACTGATGGACTTTTGAAGACATCTCAGTAATCATAGACCTCAGTTTTTTTTAATTTGAATATTTATTCTTCTTCTTTCAGCCTTTCCCTCTTTAGGGGTCACCACTGCGAGTAATCCTCCTCCACCTCACTCTGTCCTCTGCATCCTCTGTCCTCACTCCAACTACCTTCATGTCCTCTCTATGCATCCTTATCTCCAATTTGGCCTTCCTCTTCATCTTTTTCCAGGCAGCTGCATTTCTAACATCCTTCTACCAATATACCCACTGTCCCTCCTCTGGACATGTCCAAACCACTGTCCCTCCTCTGGACATGTCCAAACCACTGTCCCTCCTCTGGACATGTCCAAACCACTGTCCCTCCTCTGGACATGTCCAAACCACTGTCCCTCCTCTGGACATGTCCAAACCACTGTCCCTCCTCTGGACATGTCCAAACCACTGTCCCTCCTCTGGACATGTCCAAACCATCTCAGTCTGGCCTCCCTAACTTTATCTCTGTTCAACATGTGCTGTACCTCTGATGATCTCATTCCTAATATATATATATATATATATATATTATATATATATATATTATATATATATATATATATATATATATATATATATATATATATATATATATATATATATATATCCATCCATCCATCCATCCATTTTCTTCCGCTTATCCGGGGTCGGGTCGCGGGGGTAGCAGCCTAAGTAGGGAGGCCCAGACTTCCCTCTCCCCAGCCACTTGGAGCAGCTCCTCTGGGGGAATCCCAAGGCGTTCCCAGGCCAGCCGAGAAACATAGTCCCTCCAGCGTATCCTGGGTCTTCCTCTGGGTCTCCTCCCGGTGGGACATGCCCGGAACACCTCACCAGGGAGGCGTCCAGGAGGCATCCTAACCAGATGCCCGAGCCACCTCAACTGGCTCCTCTCGATGTGGAGAAGCAGCGGCTCTACTCCGAGTCCCTCCCGGATGACTGAGCTTCTCACCCTATCTCTAAGGGAGAGTCCAGCCACCCTGCGGAGAAAACTCATTTCAGCCGCTTGTATCCGAGATCTTGTTCTTTCGGTCATAACCCAAAGCTCATGACCATAGATGAGGGTGGGAACGTAGATCGATCGGTAAATTGAGAGCTTTGCCTTTTGACTCAGCTCTCTCTTCACCACGACAGACCGGTACAGCGCCCGCTTCACTGCGGACGCTGCACCTATCCGCCTATCGATCTCACGCTCCAGTTTTCCCTCATTCGTGAACAAGATCCCGAGATACTTAAACTCCTCCACTTGGGTAAGGACCTCCTCCCCGACCCGGAGAGGGCACGCTACCCTTTTCCGGCTCAAGACCATGGCCTCGGATTTGGAGGAACTGATCCTCATCCCGGCCGCATCACATTCAGCTGCAAACCGCTCCAGCGAAAGCTGTAGATCACGAGCTGATGAAGCCAATAGGACCACATCATCTGCAAAAAACAGAGAAGCGATTCTAAGGCCACCAAAACGGATCCTCTCAACACCTTGGCTGCGCCTAGAAATTCTGTCCATAAAAGTTATAAACAGAATCGGTGACAAAGGGCAACCTTGGCGGAGTCCAACTCTCACCGGAAACGAGCCTGACTTACTGCCGGCAATGCGGACCAAGCTCTGACACCGGTCGTACAGGGACCTAACAGCCCATATCAATGGGCCTGGTACCCCATACTCCCGGAGTACCCGCCACAGAACCCCCCGAGGGACGCGGTCGAATGCCTTTTCCAAGTCTACAAAGCACATGTAAACTGGTTGGGCAAACTCCCACGCACCCTCCAGGACCCTGTTGAGGGTGTAGAGCTGGTCTAGTGTTCCACGACCAGGACGAAAACCACACTGCTCCTCCTGAATCCGAGGTTCGACTATCCGACGGACCCTCCTCTCCAGAACCCCTGAATAGACCTTACCAGGGAGGCTTAAGAGTGTGATCCCTCTATAGTTGGAACACACCCTACGGTCCCCCTTTTTGAATAGGGGAACCACCACCCCAGTCTGCCAATCCAAGGGAACTGCCCCCGATGTCCACGCGATATTGCAGAGTCGCGTAAGCCAACACAACCCCACAACATCCAGAGCCCTAAGGAACTCAGGACGAATCTCATCCACCCCCGGAGCCTTGCCACCGCGGAGCTTTTTAACCACCTCGGCGACCTCAGCACCAGAGATTGGAGAGCCCGACCCAAAGTCCCCAGGCTCCGCTTCCTCAGTGGAAGACGTGCCAGTAGGATTGAGGAGGTCTTCGAAGTATTCCGCCCACCGACTCACAACATCCCGAGTTGAGGTCAACAGCACGCCATCCCCACCATAAATGGTGTTGGTCGCGTACCGCTTTCCCCCCCTGAGACGCCGGATGGTGGACCAGAATCGCCTCGAAGCCGTACGGAAGTCATTCTCCATGGCCTCTCCGAACTCCTCCCACGCCCGAGTTTTTGCCTCAGCAACCACCCGAGCCGCATGCCGCTTGGACTGCCGGTACCTATCTGCTGCTTCCGGGGTCCCACAGGCCAAAAAGGCCCAATAGGACTCCTTCTTCAGCTTGACAGCATCCCTCACCGCCGGTGTCCACCACCGGGTTCGAGGGTTGCCACCACGACAGGCACCAACAACCTTGCGGCCACAACTCCGATAAGCTACCTCGACAATAGAGGCGCGAAACATGGCCCACTCGGGCTCAATGTCCCCCGCCTCCCTCGGAACGTGTTCAAAGCTCTCCCGGAGGTGGGAGTTAAAGCTCCGTCTTACGGGAGACTCTGCCAGACGTTCCCAGCAGACCCTCACAATACGTTTGGGTCTGCCAGGTCTGACCGGCATCCTCCCCCACCATCGGAGCCAACTCACCACCAGGTAGTGGTCAGTTGACAGCTCCGCCCCTCTCTTCACCCGAGTGTCCAGGACATGCGGCCGCAGATCAGATGAGACGACAACAAAGTCGATCATTGAACTACGACCTAGGGTGTCCTGGTGCCAAGAGCACATATGGACACCCTTATGCCTGAACATGGTGTTCGTTATGGACAATCCATGACGAGCACAGAAGTCCAACAACAGAACACCACTCGGGTTCAGATCAGGGGGGCCGTTCCTCCCAACCACACCCCTCCAGGTCTCACTGTCATTGCCCACGTGAGCGTTGAAGTCCCCCAGCAGAACAAGGGAGTCCCCAGGAGGCGCACCCTCCAATACCCCCTCCAAGGACTCCAAAAAGGGTGGGTAATCTGCGCTGCCGTTCGGCGCATAGGCACAAACAACAGTCAGAGCCCGTCCCCCCACACGTAGGCGAAGGGAGGCTACCCTCTCGTTCACCGGGGTGAACCCCAACGTACAGGCACCAAGATGGGGGGCAACAAGTATGCCCACTCCTGCTCGGCGCCTCTCACCAGGGGCAACTCCAGAGTGGAAGAGTGTCCAACCCCTCTCAAGGAAACTGGTTCCAGAGCCAGAGCCATGCGTTGAGGTGAGTCCGACTATTTCTAGCCGGAACCTCTCAACCTCACACACTAGCTCAGGCTCCTTCCCCACCAGAGAGGTGACATTCCATGTCCCAATGGCCAGCTTCTGTAGCCGAGGATCAGACCGCCAGGGTCCCCGCCCTCGGCCACCACCCATTCCACAATGCACCCGACCCCTTTGGCCCCTCCCACAGGTGGTGAGCCTAT